>APFE030274672.1:37686-60663 GCA_000404065.3 Pinus taeda
TGAAACTTTAAGAATTGAAATTGATGAAATCATGATTCACGAGACTGCAATATGTTGCAGTTGTAAAAATGTATTTTACAACTTGTGGACATGGTTGAATGACGATTATAATTTTCTAATGATTGGAGTGATATGGTTCGCAATGATCAATTCTATGTTTTTTTTAATGTTTTTTATGTCTAATGCAATCATTTATCTAACATGTTTTTTGTTGACATATATGTATCAAAATTTAAAAAATATAAAATATATATATATTTATAAAAAATCGCTCTACGATTCGCTCCCAAACCGAGAGCTTTTGAAAATGGTCGCTCCCGCTCCCGTTTCCGCTCCTCGCTTCCGCTCCTGCTCCCAAGTAACATAGATGCATCCTGTAAGTCCCAGGTCCTGCTAATAGCATCCTGGAGTGTCGCTGGTCTAGTGGATCTGACTAGACCCCGAAGTGGCTCTGCTAACCCCTCAACATACATGTAGATCCTCCGTGCCGCGGATAGATCTGGCACCATCACTGAAACGCTCAAGAAGTCTGCAATGTAGGTCTCAGGGCTTCCGGTCTGTTTGAGCCTCGTCAACTCAACAAAGTGTTGTTCCGGATCCCTCCGGTCAAACCTCTCCATCAATCTCCTGGTGAACTCGGCATATGTCGTCACTGTGGAGTGTCCGAGTGTAAGCAACCAGTGGAACCACCAATCCTGGGCCTCACCATCCAAATGTAATGTCGCCACCTTGATGGTCTCTGTCTCTGACAACTGGTTAATATGAAAATAGATGTCCAGCTTCTCCACCCAAGACTTGACGAACTGTTTGATGAACCATCAAACATAGGCAAGTGGAATCTACTAGTTGTGCAGTGGGTGTCTCCATCATGATAATGCCGGTATCTTCTGTGATGGTCGTGGGGTCTACTATCCCGCTGGAGCTGAACATAGTCTCTAAATGAACGAGCATCCCTGAACTCCTACCCATAGGCCTGGTACTCTGCAAAATAATCGCCCATGTGATCGGGCTCTGCCTCCTGCTGGGCTCTGGCCCCCGTGTCTGCTCCTAGGAAAGTGCGCATGGTAGAGCATGTAGGGGCATGTGAGGCCATCTGCGGAGTAATATCACGCTGAGTGGCACCTTGCTCTGGAAAATGGTGAGCTGTACTCGATCCCTCACCAACCTGGAAAACCCGTGGGTTCTCACGCTATCTAGCCTCCACTGCCGTGAATCTCTGCCCCATCACCTCAATCTGCCTCGAAAAATCCTGCACTGATTTGAGGAGCATGTCTGCAAATCTCTTCCCATCCTCATCTGCCATTGGATCCTCCTGTTCTGCGTCCACCACAGGCTCCTCCTGTTCTGCGTTCACCGCAAGCTCCTCCTATTCTGTGTCCACCACCCGAACAACAGTCTCCCTCTCCGTAGGTGTTCTCCAACCTGCGCTCAATGTCTTTGTACCTCCTACCTCTGTAACAGATGTAGGGCATTTCCCCCGGTGTCATAGATTGCTAGCTCTACAGGCTAAGCCAGATCTATGCTTTGATACCACTGTAATATCCCATTTCAGAGATATTCTCCAAACCCCAGTAAACCTCAACCAAATACATACAAATGATATAGTAACCGAGAAGCTCAAAGTGATAAAAATAACAGTGGTGCAACATACAATAATGCAAACATGAAATATAAGCAGATACTCAAGAAATGCAGAGAGAAATGCTAAGCCATTTTATTATACTGAGTAATGTTATGATTACAGGAGGTGATCGAAAAGATGGCACCTCGACTTGCACAAGGCAAGTGAAGAAATACACTCAGAATAGTAAAGGAATGGCCACTCTCTGAACTGCGTCCAAGCTGTTGGAGAACTATCGTGCTGCTGCTGCTGCTGGAAATCAAATAAGGATTTAGGGTTGTTCCCCTCCTCAGAAAATGTTGGAACTCTGGAATCAGACTCTACTCAAGAAACCCAGAAAGCTGTTCTAAAATAGCCGACCCCTGAAAATCACCCCCTTGGGGATCTACGCTGTCTCTCAAAGCTCTGCCGCCACTGAGTATAATCTCCCAAAACTCTACCAAAATCCTCCAATATGCAAGGGTTGATCCCTTGCTCAATCTCCCAGCTCAAATCCCCCACAAAACCCCCAATCTGGAAATACCTCTAGAAGAACTGCGTTCCTCTCTCTCAAGACTACACAGTCCTCAAATGCTCAGCTCCCCCACAATGCCAAAGATCAATCCTACTGCAAAAGACTACCGAAAACTACCTTGGCCGAGTAGGCACTCGAAGTCCCCCGGGGCTAAGGGTGAGATCTTCGAACGGAGACACTCAATGCACTAAACAGTGCTGCAGACAGGCTAAACAGCCAGCGTGCTCCAAGTCGAAGTGACTAGCTCAAATGCACATAATCGAATGACAAAATGAGGAGGCTCCTCTCTCCTTTATAGCGTTGGTCTCTCTCAACCCCAAGGCTCACCTCCTCCAACGTAGCCCCTTTTCTTGCCGCGTGCTCCTCTCCATCTGCGCAGCCCTCCAAGTGTCTGTGTGGGCCCCTCCTCTACGTGGTCCTTTGGCCCCCTTGGCTCCCCTTTAAGTTACAACGTTGTGCTACTAGGGAGTGACTTTATTCTAAAAGTGAGTTATGTTCCCCTTTTCCTCACCTTTTTATTTATAAATAACTATAGAAGGCAAAATTGAGCAAAATCGAATATTCCAATTAGCCATGGCTAATTAGGAATATTACAAACTGGCCTCACACACCATCTAATTTGGTCTTTATATCTTTCCATAATTTAGTGGAACAGTGTTGGCTGCATCTTTCAAATTAATCCTACAAAGAAAGCATGAAATTTTCACCATCTTTGGCATCTCCCAATGCACCAATATGATTGCACTCCTAAGAATGGAGTATTCAAGCAGTGTGCACTGTGAATCTACAATAGCAAATCAATGTTATAAAAACCAAAACTGGCCAAAAATCAGGTTGAAAAACAGATCAATGTAGGTTGGTACAAATTGGAACTGGTCAATTCGGGACAAAACCAACCAACTCATCAATCTGGTTTAGAAACGTGTACAACCCTAAAGGGGTGACTCAGCTTAATGAAGAACCATTCAATGAGGTCTAGATGAGGATCAATCAGGGTTGGAAACAGCCAATTTGGGACAAAGCCAAACAATTGGTCAGACTGGTTTAGAAACTGGTTTGAACGTAAGTTGCATTGAAACGGATATGGATACGGGTTTTGAAACGAATATGACAAATTTTCAAAAAATCTGGATACGATACGGCAGGAAACAGAATATATATATAGGAATTTCATACTACCATTCATTTTTTAGAATCTAGATTCTATAGCTAAAAATACATAATCAATTATCATCTATCATCATCATCAATTCAGCATAAACATTGTCATCATCATTAATGATTATTATAACATTCATGATTCAACATATCATCAAGTTTCTGTTTCAAATTTCGATCATGAGCATGACAAGTTACAACGTCGTCACCAAAATTAATAATGCACACTACGTAGTACAAAGTACAAAATGAACTATGACTAGCAATCTACTATCATTATTCATAATTCATATAGCTGTTCAAAAGTTTAAAAATTAAAAGTTAAAACACCATCATAAATGACATTTACATATCATCAAATATGTCTTCATTCCTGCCACGAAGAAGTTCCACATCCTCTGCAGAAGTGGGAGCATTGTTGCCATGTCCACTTGAAGATCCACCTATTGGTGACTCTGCATCAAACAAAGTCATACGAGACCTAGCATTCAATGTCATATCCAAGTTAGGCAACTTTGGTTCCACATCCCATAATTTGGCGACCCCAAATTTGTATTTGTTTCTCTTGAGTGACAGAAGGCGAAGGTTTGAATGAATGTACACTAGTTCCTCAGCCTTCTTAGAGCCCAATCTGTTTTGCTTCACTGAATGGATGAAGCCATATGTACTCCAGTTCCTTTCTGCTAAAGAGGAACTAACAACCTGTGACAAGATCCTGATGCCCAGTTTTTGGATATGTGGAAATTCCCCACCATAGTAGTTCCATGAATCAATTGGACTCATTGCCCTCTTGTCCTACATACAATCAATATCAGAACCCCAACCTTCTAATCCACAAAAAGAGCAAACTATGCACAAATTCGAAGCCCAATTTCAAGATCTACAAAAAGATTTCTAAAAGCCTTTTTAAATCCTTGTGAGACTTATTGATCTTTGCTTGGTGCAGTTCTTTCTGGATCACTTAGCAACTCTACAGAATAATATTTTGGATTCAATGCATAGATCAAAAAGTGCAATGGGGTGGTCATCTTGTTCCACCTTTTGGTCAATATATCTTTTACTTTTTTGTAAAAAAATTCATCTGGGTCATTCTCCTTGGAATTTATAACCACCCTTATCTTCTCTATCATCGAATCAATGCAATCAAACACCTCTCCCAAATTAGGCATATTTGTGTCAAACATAGGAAGCAAATCCACAATTGTCTTACTAAATGCCAAGAGGTACTCCACCCTATCCACCATTCATCATCAACAACCAACTTTTTCACTGCTTTTGTTTTATCAAATTGGGATTGCCTCCATTGCTTCCAAAGAGAACTGCATACCATTGATTGTAATGCATCTCTCACCTGCGTAAGCCTTGTTAAGACTATGATGTGAGAAGCAAAACGAGTCTCGACAACTTGCAAGTGCCAAATTGCCAATGTTTCAATAAATTAAAAATCATAATTTGATTGAATAACTATTATGATTCACGAATCATGACATTTCAGAATCCAATTTACATATTTGAATTTAGACTCGAGTCATAGAAATTAAAATTTATGAAATAAACTTTAAAGTTTAGGTACTTTAAGGAGCTCCAACTTCGCAAATTCCATGTAGATGCCTTGGGACATGTGGTGGTTTGTGATGAAGGCTTGAATTTCTTTTGACTCTTCAAAAATAACTCGAATCCACTCAATTTGCTTCCCCATCTTGCTCAACATGAGGTTCAATAAATGTACAGCACAAGGGGTCCAAAAGATATGTTGATATTTGCCTTCAATAATTAGGCTTGCTGCTCTACACACCGTTGCATTGTCAGTTATTACCTGGACAACATTCTCTGGCTCCACCAATTCAATTGTTTCAATCAAGATGTTAGCAATGAATTGAAAATCTTTCATCTACCCCTCACAATCCACTACCTTCAAAAACATTGCCCCCTTTGGGCTCTGAGCAATCACATTGATCAAAGGCCTATTCCTTTGATCTTTCCATCCATCAGAAATGATGGACACCCCTGAAATATGCCATAAATTACGAATGGGACTTAATTTAGCCTCCAAATTTAACTTTCCAGCAGTCAGCATCGTGGTGCGGACCTTCTCATATTCGCGGCTCTTGAACCCTTTTGGGGCTTCATTCACTGCTTTTATCATCTTTGCCCAGTAAGGAGATTGCACAAGGTTAAAGGGAAGGCCATTTGCATAAATGCATTGACCTATAGCTGCAATTGTCGTCTCTCGAGCATCATTATTAAAACTCCTTTCAAACGGCCCCAAATTATACCACTTCGAACCAACAATTCCATGAGAATGAAGTGGAGGATTTGATGAAGATGCTCCCAACCTCGTTGGGTGTCTTAATTGAGAGGCAGGATTTGCCTCATCTGCCTCGTCTTGTTCTTTCTGATATTTTGCAAATTTGTCCTTGCTTAAACAATTTCCATCTGTCATATTCTCTTTAGGTGGGCCACTGCATATTTGAACCCCATTGCCTTTTAACCCCAGTAAATGTGCTTTAACCTGTGTGTATGATCCCTTATACTCCTTTTTACACACTGCAAACCCATGCCAATGACCCCCCTCCTTGGATCTTCCCAACAGTAGTTGCATATTTCCAAAGTGGTGACTTTGGATCAACTTTAAATTCAATTTCATGTTCTACTTCCTCTGCCTCACGAATGGCTAAAATTGAAGTTGCCATGAATGATGATGATGATGTAAATGAAACTGCAAAATAAAATTGAAAAATATGTATTTCAAAACAAGTTACAAACTTACGAGCCTTGAAAAAGAACAATCATTATTAGTAATTTAAAACCAGTTATTGGACTTGTGTATATATTACATAAATTCGACGCCAGTTGAAGACGAGATGGTGATAATTCTATTAAAAATCCTAACACCTTTGTATGAATTTTTTGTTGATATGACATTTGAGGACATGGTTATATCTACGATAGTGCTTTCCTATTTGAATTGTTATTATACTTTATTCATGCTAATGGTGGACACCATTCAAAAGCAATGTCCATCCTTGGATAGTAATCTATTTGAGCTTCTAAAACTGTAATTACAGGAATTTGAGAAATCTTGATGTCAATCAGTAATGGAGGCAGCGTAACAGGAGATCTAATTGGAGTAGGCCTCACAACGGTTTTGGGTGTCACAAAAGACAAGTTCACAAACCTAATACTATTATTGGTTTTATACAAATTGAGTTCCTTGTTTCCTTTGCCACTTACTTCTTGGCTTGTTGCCTAAAGAAAATAGTAAAGAAGTTATAGCAGGTGACACAGACAACCTATTTATTGGCTCTGATGAGACAAAGGTAAAATGATCAATGAAAATCTGAGGTGTAACAAGGAAAAATTGTTAGTACAAGGGAGCAGTGTAACATGAAATCTAATTGGAGCAAGCCTCGTGACATTTTTGGTGCCACTAAACACATCTACACAAACCCAACACTATTGTTGGTTTCCTGCATTCTGAATTATGTGTTTTCTTTGTTGCTTCTCGTCTAGTTGGCTAAAGAAAATGACAAAGAAGCTATAGCAGCTGACACAAATTATTGTTTGGTCTTGATGAGGTAAAAATTAAAATTCATCGATGAGAATCCCAACTCTAATAAGAAATAATTGTTAGTACAAACAATGATGAATGTATTCTTGTACAAAAGAGCTACAGTGCAAAGCTTTTAAATGAGTCACAATGGCACTCACACTGCACAGTCAATGGCTCGACTCCCGAGTCACAATGTCACTCACACTACACAATCGGCAACTCGACTCCTGAGTCACAATGGCACTCACACTGCACAATTGGCGGCTCGGCTCCTAAGTCACAATGGCACTCACAGTCGGCGGCTCGACTCTTGAGTCACAATGGCACTCACTTCAGCGAAAATCGCACTCACTCCAGTCGACGGCGGCGAAAATGGCACTCACTCCGGCAACAAGTCACAAAAGGTGTAATAGGTTAGGTTCCGGCTCAGTAAAATTTTCAATATGAAAACCAAAATAAAAAATTGTTTTTGACAGCCATAAATCGGGATACATTTTCCTTAAAGGCAGAGCAAATCGCGATACATTCTTCTATGAGGCGAATACGATTCAGAAAACCGCAAAAATTATTAACTTTTAACTGAAACGGGACGTTTTTCCCCAAAAATGCCTAAAAAACGTTTTGAATGCCTACCTGTCGTTTTCAAAAAACAAAAATGCCCCAAATATGTATCCAAGCAGTTTTTCCGACGTTTCGTACCAGTTTCCAAATTTCAAACGAAGAATGGCGTTTTTGGAATGTTAGGTAGGCATTTCCGACAACTTAGGTTTGAACCCTGTGGACCGTGAACTGGTTGGTTTCAATAACACTAAGCTAAAATTGCCTCATAAAACAACTCAAACTTGACAAAGACTTAATCAAAACTCCAACAAAGAGTTTTGAATGACCTATACTTTTGTTCTTTGACTATTCTTTTTATAGCGATGCTCAACCAATTTTAGGCTCAAGCTCGCAAACTTATCAAACATTAAAAACTTGCAAGCACTCATAAGTCAAACATCTTAGTGTTCAATTTTGATACCTTCTTTAAGCTCCCATTTCAGTTCCTCCAATCTAAACCTCATTAGCATGACAACCTTTTACACCTATGCTTTTCTTATCTAGCATAGCATTGCCTCCTTGACCATCACTTCCTTAGCATCACACAAATGAAGCATAATTGAATTAGAAGTTCATTTTTTGTTTTTTCCAAATTATTTAGAACCAAAAAATAGTGAGAATATTACTTGAAATAGCTAATTAGACTAGAACCTCTAATCTTGAGGGTTTTATTAAGAATGCCCAAGGATCTGAGCCATTTGCAGTGCTTATCTTACATCATGCACTTCCTCTTCTACTTGGAGCTAGTGGGTTAAGGAAAATATATGTACTAAGTGGTGGTTATAGTTACAATATTGTAACTACTACATGTGGCCAGCTAAAATCCAACCATAATACTAGGAAAATTTCAGTGATTTTCAGCATCTCCTAGCGTAATAAGATCTTTGTATTACTACTCATGGACCCTAAGTTGTTGGAATCACGATTTCCATTACACCAAAACCCGTAGGTGTTAGTCAACAATCGTATCAACAGAGATAAGAATCTACGAGAGGCAATTAATCCATGTCGCAAAACACACATGGAGCGTTGGTTTATTCAATGTCCAACAATCTCCCCATAGTGCAAGCTGAGTGTGTATCGAACTCGTGACCTGCGCTCTAATACCACTTGTTGGAATAGTGATTGTCGTTACACCAATACCCATAGGTGTTAGTCAACAATCGCATCATCAGAGATAAGGACCCATGAGAGGCGGTTAGTCCATTTCAAGAAACATGTGGGGAGCTTTGGTTTATCCAATGTACAACAGTCGTTGCAAAATCATATGAAGTTTTGCAATCTTTCTGAATTAGGAAAAAACATCTGGGTGCCCAATTATGTTGCCTTCCTCAAGATCCTCCTTGAGCTCTTCAATCTAAACCTCATATTATTAAGGTAGAGCATATCATTTCATCAACCTTTAATTGGAATCAATATTTTGTTTACAGAGAACTATTGAGTACCATTGATGGTCCTGGGAGCTTATTGAGCCAATGAGAGTGGATTGTTATCATTGTCCCTATTACTACAAAATCTAGCACTTCAATGCAAAGCCTCACAATGTACTCTAGATTGAAATCAACAACGGGAGAGTTACCAGTGTCACCTCAACAACCATTGCCCTATTTTCTATTATTGGATGCAATCCCCATAAGGGATGTTGCCCAAGCAAATCTTAGGGATTAAGTACCCTAGTGGTCGTAGGCCAAATACCCCCTAAGGGCTCTACTACAAGATTCACCCAAGGACAAGTGTTCAATGGTTAGGGTTTTGGGTGAATTAAGGTATAAATTCAAGAGAGCTAGTTCAAAGGTTCTTATGCCTAAATCTAGATGGCTTAGTTAGCCCAAAAGAGCCTCAAATAGGTACCTAAACACATGCAATCAAGAACATATACTTTGTTGTTATAAACTAGGGTTTTAATCAACAATTTACAGCATGCAAAAATTATATAAGAGAAATAGGAAAACAGCCCCAGAATCTATGATAAACGAGTGTAGAAAATTAGGATTGATTAATGAGTAAAACAAAGAGGAATTTACAACAATTTTCAATAGTTGAAAACAAATCTAACAGCCAATTTTCAGTAGTTGGAAAGAAATTTAACAGTAATAAAAACCCTAGACGTCAACCCTAATTAATGGCTGAAAAACAGAGGTAGAATGATATTTTTGCTTTTCCAAATGAATGTCTACAAGTTAGAATGCCTACAAATTCTAATCCTACGACAATATGGTCCAAAGCAAATAATGCTGAAAATGATGATTTTGTTGTAACATAACCCTAATTTACTTTATAATTACATAAAAGATAAAAAAAATTAGGGTTTTATTTTTCTTTTACGGAATTGGCACAAGAGATAGGACTAGTGCCTTTCTCAATCAAGGGCTAATGAAACCTACGAGCAAATAAATCATGGAAGAGGACCAATGGAAGTGATTTCAAGGAGAGAGAGAAAGACAGACCTATGTTTCTCAAATCCTTAAACCCTAATGTCCCTCTATATTCTTAGGAGATTAAAAGGAAGGAAGCTACACCTAGGTTCCTCAAAGGAAACTTGATGAAAATCTTGATCAAGGAAATGTTAGAGCCATAAAACATCAACAACACTTTGGTGAAAATTTCATTAATCCCTAATCCTTCAACAAGTACAAGACAAAAGAAATACTTACATAAAATTATCATATATCATCATGGAATCACCCATAATCATCTAAGAGATAGAACCATCCAACAAAGTATCCCCCCCAAAAAATTCACTACATTAGTGCTCCATAGCACACAAGAGCTAGTGCGCATTGATCTCCAAGTGTGTGACAATGATCCAAGGAGATTTTGACTTCCCTCTATTAATATGAGGGCAGACATATATATGAGGCAAACCAAGTCAAATTTCTCCTGATTTAGTCTAAAAGCCCTAAAGTAATATTAAACTATGATTTCAAGTTGGATAGTCACAAGTCGACCCCCAAAGATAGCTAACTCAATGATAAACATAAACCTAAGACTCATTTAGCCCACACATGTGGACTAAAATCCCTCCAATGGTAACACCATCCTCCAAAAGATTTGTGTCTCATCATAACGTGCAAATGATGGTTCAAAGTGGGGCATCGCATACCAAAGATCACATCTCATCAAAATGTTGTCCAATCATCAACCAAGACTCCCTCGTCAACAAGTCATCCTCAAAACCTATCCATGCCATCAATCTAAGCACCATAAAGGGGATGCCATGGAGCTAGGGCATGACATCATCATGTAGAGTAGTCTACCATCCTTTCCAAAGGGGTTCCAAGTCGCCTTCGTCATTAAATTTCCTCAAAAACAAGGCAACATCCATCAACTATGTGCAATTCTAGCCTAGGGCCATTATGTCAGCTCTAGGATACATCAGCTCTCTAAGCAACGTCCTAACTCTAGAGTGCAGCATTTCAAGACTTGAAGGGAGAAAGGAGAGTCATCAATTGTGTTGAAGGTCTCAAAAGGCCAATGCTCCTCAATAAATGGTCAATGTCCTATGTCAATGTGCCCAGCGGAGTCATCAAGTGGGGCTAAATATCCACTTTGAAGTGTTCGAGAAGCATCATACAATCCCTCAAGGGATGGTAGCTGTATGTGGCAGCAGAGATCTAGAAACATACTCACAGAATCAAGTGAGATCAACATCATAGGTGCACAAACCATAAGAGCATTTGAATGGGGCATATTTGTGTTAAAGGCATCAAAGTACTTTACACAAGCATCACCATCAAATGTCTTTCAAGCTTAACACTTGTAAGCAAGTTACCTTGCTTAGGCATGGGAGGGTCATCACAAGGCCCTATTAGACGCTTCCAACCCTACGGGAGCAACAATTCATGGCTCAACTAATCAATCAACAGGTGCAAATGATCAATGACCTATTTTTACCACCCCTCTTGTGCATCTTTTCCATCATTAAGTTTCACATATACAGCTTGGATTACAAGCTTCCATTGACTCATCATTGACCCCTCAAACATGAAGCATTCCTTGCTCATCAGGGTTGGGATATTCAAATTTCCTTTCATTTAGATAGCTCATGCATTAACAAGGAAAGGGTGAGGGCTAATGAGGTGGGTAGAGCTTAGGCTAGCCTTTTGTCCACAAACTTTCATTTATCCACACCAATTTTTTGCATTTTAAGATATGGCTCATGCTTTTTATTTTCTTTCCATTGCATCGATCTCTTAGGGAAAAGTTTCCAAGCCACTACTCAGGGATGAGGAAAACATGGAACCAATGTTGGTGACAGATAGCAATCAACCCAAAGATGGGATGTGGATACATGGAGAAGATGGAAGGTGTTAAGTATGGATTACCATGGACACGCAACATCAATCAAAGCCTCCTATTTGTACCCCTCATAGACAATGAAATAAATACCTCAAGGAAGGTCAACACTAGACTAGCGAAAAGTGATAACTACCCAGGTGAAGCAAGGGAACAAGTGTACAGTCATAAGAAAGTCTATCATCAAATTCAACCTATGATCCATACTAGAATACCCTTAAACATTAAATGAAAGCACTTGAATACAAAAATGGTTAATGTACCTCATATTTTGATGATTGACATTCATTAGATGAGCAAGCTAAATGAAGAAAGCATTGAACAGAGAGTGGATGAGAAGCATCTAAGACTAGTTGCCAATGGATCATGATAGAGCTACACGCGGGCAAGCTAAAACATTAGGAGAAAAAAATTCTCTTAGGGATCAATCAAAAACCATTGTAGTTGTTAAGTTGTGCTAGGAAGTCATAAACGACAACTGCGACATGATGTCCTACCTCTTGATAGGTGGTGAATGTTCAATAATCAAAGTATTTGGAAGCATAGTGCAAGATTTTCTTGCATCCCAAAGATAGCAAGCATATCAATTTGAATCGTTAAATGGAATAGACCATTGGACCTTAAGCATGCTATCGACAATGACAGATGAGATAAGTCATTTGTAATGTGTATATACCTAATTTGTCTCACATCATGAGCTTCCTCTTTCACTTGGAACTAGAGGGTTTAACAGAATTTGTTTGTTAGATGTAGTTAGAATTATTTCTTGAGTTTCCAATGAGGAGGTCAATAAGGTTGTGAATGCAGTACAAAAAAAATATTCTTTAGCATCTCTAAGAGTAATAAAGATGGTAACTTAACGATGGCCTAGAGCCCAACACTCCACTTTCAACCATATGGTTAAATGGTGACTCAGCATTCATACTTAAACCTCCAACAAATAAAGAAATTTTAGAATTTTGCCAAGATCTTTCTTGGTTCCAGGCATTTCATCATTACACTTTCACAAATTACTTGAATGTGGCCTACCCCTCCTCCCCGTCGCCTTTTAGGTACATATTTGAAAGGTGCGAGAACGTTAAGTTGTAACCACCCACTCAAGTACTTCTTTTATTAAAGTAAGATTCTAAAATTCATTGTTACAAATTTATGTAGTCATGGTTGACATTTATAATATAATATAACAATAGTGCCTTAGTATTCTAGTAGTTTCAGGTAATTCGAGTATAAGTACCCAACAAGGGATGATATGAATTTGGCAAAAAAACCAATGTTTTCCACTCAAAACATACACATAATCTCAACATCTCAAAATAAATTTGACCTCAATTATTGGCACAACATTCACCATAAAACAAGAACGAATGAATCAAAGCAATAGCCAAATGCCTCATATAGAGACTTTCTTAATTTTCTCAACAACCCTTGATATTTCAAAAATTCAACAAGTTATTGGAATCAATAAGGCTAGGTGGGTTCATATGCACCACGATGTTTCTTTGCATCATAATATTTGTTGAGTTGGCAAAAAAGACAATAATATAAAATATTTAGTTGGGTTTCATCTCCATAACCTTTATGATTTCCATACACATCTCTTAATAATTGGAACAAGCATTCATAAATCTACGAGAAGATTTGTGTAAAGGAAAAACTCTCTCTAAACAAGTCCCACATATAGGAACATTTTTTATGGTTATTTTTGCATATTAAAACTCAAAAATTTTACGCTATCATTTAGCTCCAATGTAGCTAAATTTGAGAAGAGGACTCTTCGGTCATGCAATGTGGAAACCATTTTGGAAGTTACTGACATTTTTTAATCATAAATTGCATTAGAGATCACTACACGTGGGAATAATTTGCAATATAAATGACCACAAACAATTTTTTTTAAAAACAACCATGTGTTTATTGTAACGAGGTTACAAACATTTGATAGTTTGTGATGGTCTTCCTTGTGAATTTTTCAAGGCAATGTAAAAAACTATAGGTGATGATCTTTGCTCTATGTCCAAGGATGCCTTTGCTTCAGGCACCCTAAGGACATCTTTCAATCAAGCTCTTATCAAGCAAAGACACAGTTTGGGTGGGGTGACCCATTACTCTTCCCAATGTCTCCTATTTGATATTGGTTCAAGTGCCGACCCTCTAGAGGCACGAAGTAGCTTCAACAAATGTCAAACAAGAACAAATAAGAAGGAAAATTTATTCTAGACAAAATGACTTGCACATGGGAAGCCATGGAATGGACCAAAGAGACAAGTCAAATTATTCATTTCTTCAAATTGATTTCAACAAATTTTGTAATAGAGTTGATTGGTCCTTCAGTTTAGACATGCTTTAGTGCTACAATTTTGGCTCTAGATGCGTTGCCATGGCTAACACACTTTTCTCCAATGCTTCAACATTTGTTATTATGAATAATGCTTCACAACTCACATTCAACTAGGCAAGGCTTCCCACTTGCCTCCTATTTGTATGTTCTTGCTACTAATGCCTTGGGCTATTTGTTGGAAGCAATCTAGGGTCAAGGAAGAATTCGAGGTATATCTCTTCCCAATGGATCAGAGATGGTTAACAACCACTTTGTTGATAACTCTCTTTTGTTGGTTCTGATGGATCAAGGGGCAATTAGGCTACAATGGATTGTTTAGAAGAGGATTTTGCTAGGAAGTTTGAAACTACTTCACAAATGTTTCCAACCTTTCCTCAAGCACCTTACTAGTGCATGCATGGCTACTAGAATGTGGAGCCACACAACATATGACAAGGGTACGTGAGTTGTTTGACAACCTAACCAAGTGGGACTCAAAAATGCATGTAGAGTTTGGTGTTGATTCCAAACATGCAATGAAAAGGGCTGGAACAGTGGTATTCCAGGTTGAGTCAAGATGTAGGCTAGAAGTGAAGGACGTGCTATGGGTGCCAAAATTGAGGTGGAGTTTTCTCTCAATCTCTATGACAAAGACGAAGGGGTTTTGTGTAGTGTTCCAAGATGGACAAGCACTAATCACACCCAGGGCATCTAGCTCTAATGAAGAACGTGTCATCGGAGTTAGAGAGAGCAACCTGTATAAGCTAAAGGACTAGCCTATTCAAGCAATGGCAAGGAGCAGAGCAATGACAGAGAACAAGGAGCGTGAAGCTCCGAAGGTTGAGAAGTTCAAAGGGAGTTAGCCTTCAGGTTCAAGTGGAGAGGAGCAGTCAACAGGTTCCTCCAAGTCTATCAAGAAGGTCTCTTGATTTTAGATGACCTTACAAGATGTTCAGGAGCACAAGACTTCTAGGAACCAGACCAAAGGCAATAGGACTTTGAGGATGTTTCCAAACTAGGTGGCAAGAAAGGCTTCCAAGTCATAGGGAGCATCCATTGCCCTAGCATCAAATTCAATTCTAAGGGATCGAAGATCGATCTAGGGGCTAATCTGCTGGATCGGATCCAAGGTATATTGTAATCTGTTATTTTCTCAGTTGGGAGATTATCCTAGTACAAGGGCCCAAGTAAGTTTTGAATATTACTTGATTGGACAAAATCTATTTCTATCATTGTGATTAAGAATGATTGTGTGAAATTTGCTTCTACTAATTAAGTTAAGAATCTAGTTGCGCTTTCATTTAGTAGATCTATAATCTGTTAGGTCAGTGAATTGTCGAGTGCTAGGTAAGGAAAATCAACATTTATGTTGGAATTTTTATGGATCTAGGATCCCAGATTTGCATATTTTGCAATTCTTGTTTTGAGCCAAGGATCAAGTGCATCATTGTGTGAAAGAAACTAGAGTGCATTTGACCATATTGATTCCAAGAAAATAAAAGGAATATTATCAAGAAAATTAGAAGATCTTGTTTATGTTCGTAGCAACTTGCAACTAGATTTAAACAATGTGTCTAAAGGTTCATCCCATTCTTCTACTCTGTTGTTGAAGCTTGTTCTAGATACATCAGGGGATGGAGATGATCTTGATATTGACAGTGATAGAACTAGGCTTGAATCTAGTAGTGATCATGCTTTTAGTGGCCTCATTGCCTCAAGTGCTCTCGAGTCTTGATGATATAGAGATTTTTTATGTAACAAGTACACCATGGGAACATCAAGAATAAAACTTGAGTTCTTGTTCTAGTTTTCTTTCTAGAAGCTCAATTTAGTAGTAAAAATTAATGTTATGTTTCATGGACATGTTTTTAAATCTTGTACACGATGAAATGTTTTTGAAATATATGTTTAATCATGTTGGCATGTTATTTCATTTCTATCCTATCTAGTTAATGAGGTTATTGAGTTTTGTTCATATATTTTTTCATTTTCAAATTTTATTACCACACTTTTGACTATCGAATTTTTGTCGAACTTCAAGGTCGTCGAACTCAAACTTGAACTAAGTACTTGGAACAGCACACACCAACCTTGGTGTGATCTTGGTGTTTTCTTCCACCTTCAGGAGCTCATCTTGATTTTCAACCATATACTGACACAAATTCCAACCTATTCTTGCAAGATGTTTGATGTAACTTTGGTTTGATTTGCATCCACACACAAGGGGAGATTTATGTTTTTTTGAGATGATATAGTGGCTGCAATGGCTCTTTGATTTCACTTAGCATTGCACCTTCATTTCTAAAGTAGGGCACGAAGAATAAGCTTGATATTCATGAGTAATAGGTTTCATTTATCCTATGGTCTATTTGGCATTTTGGGATCATGCCTTATTTGTTAAGCCCCTTGACTTGAGAATCACTAGTTTGACATACATTCTCAAAAAATTGTAATACATTCATTGAGGAAATTCTAGTATGTGGCGGAAATGTAAATTTTTTGTTCCCTCGTCACAGATAGTCATCCCCTTGATTCACCTAGTAGGTACATCAAGTAAGTATTCTAGAGTTCTCTTGCAGCCCACAAGGGAGCCAAATTGTTACCACTTGAAAATGCATGTCTTATTTCGCATTTGCATAATCATTCTTCTCTTTCCAAGCACAAAAGCATATTCCTGGAGTTCAGTGATAGTTGTAGTTTGTGGGGAGATTTAGAGAACACGCACCTTGTTCTATCTTATCTTGCTAAAGCACCATTCATCATCCACAGCCAAGACCAAAGGTGTGGAGTATTGTTGGCTGGATGGAGCCTTTCTCAGAGGCATAACACTTGACACATGTCAGGAAGAATGGTTACATGGCTTGTATGACCATTTGTTGGATCATTGGAGTGTCGTATTCCTAGGTTGAAGACAAGGCCTAAGATAACATTGATGGTTGATATGAACAAAAAAAAGGGGTCCTTAGAAAATGAAGGCCCTATCACGAGGGGTTTCCAAATTCAAGTTATGGTGAGGTCAAACACATCCCGAAAGAGGAAACACCCACATTTTAGGAGTTTGAAAGCATGATATATGGCAAGGGGAGAGCCTAAAGCACCAACACGCCTCTAAGAAAGGTGCCACGTCATGCTAGCAACATTGGAATAATCAAAGACATTCCTTGGTAAGATTACACTTTATTGAGGCATAATCCACATATTTGGAGGCATATTTCACCTTTTAAATATTTGAAGTAAGAACACCTTGTTTAAGTCATGTTCTACATATTTCAAGGAAAGCCATGTGCATGAAGAGATGCCATGCAGCATTGGTGACGTGGTCTAGCCCTCAAACAAAGAACAAATGCATAGTTTAAGAGACATAAAAATGACAAGTGGCAAGTGGTCCTATTCAAAGGGAAAAGAAGTGCCAAGTAAAAGTTAGACTTATAAGTTAAATGAATGCCAAATGGAACATAATTATTACTTGAGTAGGTGTTTTATGGTTTGAAGGCTCTCCACGAAGTGCACTAGGGTTAAAGAGGCCCTAAGCACCTAAGAAGGTGGCCTAGGGGGTGCACTCTAGGTGAGAGAACAAAGATTAAGGATTAAATATCATTTTCTCCACTCTAAAACCTAAAAAGAATAAACCATAATTTAGGAAGGCTAAAATTCTATAAATAGAGGACAATTCCATTTGTTGAAGGCATGGTTGGAAGATATGAAGTTCCCCTCCAAGCACTTAGTTGAATATCTTGGTAGGATTGGAAGAAGGATAAGTTCAAGTTGAGGTTTCTTCATCTCTTAATTCTTTCATGGCTTATTAAGAATTTTGCTAAAATTGCCATTTGTTTCTTAATGGAATAATATTTGTAAGAGGCCAATTTTGTCCCAAAAGAAAAGATTGAGTTTGAGATTGTTAAACCCTCCCTAATCCTTAAAGAAATCTTAAACTATTAAAGGATCTTGTTGTTGTCATTTCTAGTGTTCAGAGAAATGCTACCTTATTTATTTATTGGTTGCACATTATTGTTGGTTGTGATTTCATAGTTGCGATGGTGTGTCTTATTTAAGGGCTCTCATTTATTCTTGCATAATCTGAAAATATATTTTAGACTAATTATAGCACATTTATGATGGCTTGAGCATGTCTTCTTCCTCAAAATCAAACCCTCTTGTTCATTGATCTTAACTCCATAACCCAAATGAAAAGAAATTGGTCTTGGTATATTTTAACATTCATTTCATTCTAAATAAAATCTCATAGAACAATCATTTCTATGGTTCCCCCCTTGTCCTACAGATGAACCAACCTTAAGTGAGTGGAAGAATTGTTGAAGCTGCAATGGCCAACCTTCTTAACTTCCCTTATGGTTGCACTTTAAAGGACTTTGTAACATTTGAAGTGCAACTTTGAGAGGTAACAAATCAAAGGTCTAAGATACAACTAAGGAGCTTAAGTTTCACATGCACCCCACATCATATGAAGAAACACGTCCCTAGCATAGTGTAAACACTTATAGAGTAATTAAAAGCTAACACTTCCTCTCTAAAAGGAAAGAAGGAAAGTGTTTTCACCAACACTAATTTTTTCCCTCTAAATCTCATCCAAACCGACCATCTACAAAATTGAATCTATCACAATCTTAAAATCAATCACTGACACTTCGAAAGGAACCATCGTCAAAACATCATTCTCCTTTGTCAAGGCATTCCACCACACTTCCCCAACATAACTAGAAGCTCACAAATGGAAAAGTAGCTAATGCAATATGGTTGACGTTTATCCTAAGAGGTACATTGTCCCTCAATGAAGATCTAGGCATCCTACAATGTTCGAGTAAACCATCTACGCTTCTTGCAAGCTCAATTTGAGGGTAAGGATGTATCCTTCCTTAGGCTCTCCTTCCCACCCCCAAAGCTAACTCTTCTCTTATTTTTGAATCAAATTTTAGAACAACAACCTCCTCACTTCCTTCAATCACTGAAGTAGATACATGTGATCTAGAGGGCCACACATCCTCATCAAAGTTCACATCTTCCCTCACCACAGTCTTCTGTCATGTTGTAATGTAGATCCTATCAGATTTAGAATTCCCACTATATCAAATAAAACAATATAGCATCATAGCATCTCAAACCTTCCCTCTACTAGTAGCTTGACCAACGGGGAATCTAAATGAACATGACCATGGACCATCAACAACCTACTAAAGTCCAACATCCATCATATCAATTTCATGGGCCAAAATCTTCAAACAGCACATCAAGAGTTATTCAATACTTCTTGCAAGTGGATCAAAACTATCACAATCACAAAGATAAAAATTTACACAAATCTCATCCATCCTAAAATACCACAATTATAGTGCAGACAATAGACCACACAAGGCCTCCAACAAACTGTACACATGGGTATCCTGCCCATGCACCTCAAAACATCTAGAAACTTAAGAAAAACCCTCAACACAATCAACTCCCTCTTTTCGAGATCCTCTAATAAGTAGAGCCAAAGCCTCATCAAGATCTCAGATCATCGATAAGGTGATCTCAGTTAGGATACTAACTCATCTACACCTACTAAAATCATTGTACTCCCAATTGCTTCCCTCTACTACTTGACCTTCCCCTTTTTCTCTAGACATTTGTTAACATAATGTCCCTTCTAGTGACACCTAAAACATTTCACATTACTCAAATCCTTCTTTACTTCCACTTGATTCTTCCTACAAAAAGTTATCTAAAAGCTTCTCAAAAGTTGGCAATTTCTCACTAGCACAAACACACTTGGTGAAGGGTTTAAGATGAGGCAAAACTATTTAAAGAAATCAACACCAACTCCTCATCCTCCAATTTTTTTCGATGGCAGCCAATTCATCTTTCAATTATGTGATAATTTCAAAGTGACTAACCATTGTATCTATGTCATTCATGCAGATGATTGAAAGCTTGTTCTTCAAGAACATCTTCCTAGAGACACTCACACTTTGGTATAATGCAACCAAAACATCATACATCTCATTACCAGTCTTCTTCTCTGCAATGTGAGTGATCAAATGATCCCTCACCAAATCAAGAACGATTCTCTTTGCATTGGTCTCCCTAGTATGTTTGGTGAATAATTTCTAGTAGGTGTGGCAATTTTCGTCTCAACATGCTCTGAAAGGTCAACCTCTTCCAATAACATTTACAACCTGCATTTCCAAGGTGTAAAATTGCAAGTACCTTCCAACCTGTCCTACTCTCTAAAGACCAAGAGTAATCATCCCTGCAAAATCTAAAGTAACCCTCAGCAAAAATAACAATAAAACAACTAGGTTATCCTCCTAGGGCTCAAGCACTTCAACCCCAGCACACCTAAGGTTTCACGCCTTACAACTTGTGGTAGGTCAAGCACCTCTCACAAATATGAAACAACTAAAATACCCAACTGCCTCTTCACCATGAAAGTAATCTAAATCAAATCAGCTCTAATACCATGTAGAAATTTTGAGAAATACCATGCTAAATGCAAATTCGGAAATTTCACCAACACCTTGAGGTTCCCCAAATGTATTTCTTGTGAAATTTCAACCATAGGGCTGAATCTGAAATATAAATCACAGCAGTGTTCCAAATACATAAGGCAGCCTAAGAAAAGAAACACTGCACAATTGTACTTAAAAGGTACTATGTTTCCAGCATGTAGGGCACAATCCCCAACATATAACAAATCTAAAAATAACTTATAAGCAAGTTTGTTACAGCCTCAAATTGGCCCACTTAGCTTCTACACACTTGTCAAATCACTCAACAAAGCCTGCTAACTGTTCATGATAAATCAGCATACCAAACAGCCCTAGAAACTTATGGACAAATGGCAAGTAATGCAAAACAGAGATTTCAACTTTTAACTACAGGTTTCCCAAACCTTAACCTCTAAACACTGTGAGCCATAGGACTATTATGAAACATAATTATAACAGAAGCAACAGCAGATAATATTTCAACACTTGGCAACACCAATACAACAGGCAATTCAAGAGATAAGATATCAATGTGTTCCAATAAGTTTCATCCCTCTAGCGCAAACTCATCATGTATATAACAGATCTGAAAAACACTTACAACAGCTGTAAATTCAATGACAAATATGCCCTCACGTCTTCAATTATAATGTTAAATCATTTAAGCTATACCCTTAAATTCTGTCAAATCAGCAAGACATGAGTACTATAAATTATAAAACCATGAATAAGTAGATGGATAAAATCAAATCTATAAATTATGCAAGTATTGGACAGGTTGAAGTTTCATTAATATGCATAGAGATGAAGTTCATCTACACACCAGAGCCTTATCCAAAGGTTAGTACAATCCTTTACCTTTCCAAAACCCTAGATAGGAAAACAATAAAACTTTAGCTCACACCAAGGAGCTCCAACAAGCTAGCATCACACAAGCATGTCCTCCAAGGAAAGATGTCTCCTCTTCTTCATTTCAACACGTACAACCTAGCATTTCTCCTCAAGACCCTAATATCCAAATATGCAACAGATAAAACCCTAACCATAGCATTCAAGATGCTTCAAGAAGCTCCAAGAAATCTTAGCAACTCTAAGAGAAGAGACATAAAGTACAAAAAAACATCCAGGAGATAAAGAGAGTAAGCTCCCAACAAAGATGTCTCTTTCAATTTCATAGCTTCTCCTAGAATTTCATCATGAACCCTAACACCTTACTCCAAGAAGACCAGTACAAAGAGAAGAGTACAATTTAGGATGATGTGAAAGGACTCTCTATGTCCTCTATATGCGAGGTAAGGAGGGCTAACAATATATGTGGGCTGCAACCCTTACAAGCAACCTACAAGGCCACAAGTAGTCTGACATATGTGGAGCACTACCCTCCAAGGGTAGACATGTCAAGCTTGAAGGTGATTCCATCCACAAGCAAGGCTCCAAATGAAGGGTGCTCCATGAGGTGTGTTTGCTGCTCCTCCTATTAGCCTCTAATGACTCCAAAAAACCTCTTGAGACACGTACTCTATTGTGTCCACTTCCCCTACATGAATGTTGTCACAATGCAAGTGTCCCCAACTCAACTCCATGCAAGCATCCAAGCTACTCCATATTGTTTAGGGCCCAAGGCCCTTCTCCATGATGCCAAACACTCCTCCAAAATAAGGCAATCTCTGAGCAAGCAACCTCCTCCATGTGGCCAGCGTGTAGAATGTTGTTTGTCTAAAGATCTTTACTTCCCTAAGGAAGAATTCCATGCAAGCAACCACTAAATAAGCCATCTCCAATGTGCAATCCATCACAAACATCCAGGGGTTGATCATACACCATGTACCTCAAATCACATGAAGCATCCCACAAACATCATGTAAATTGGTTCGTAGTAAACTTCAGAAGCTAGCATGAAGTGTACTTCATATATATAGAATAATAAAGTTACAAGTACATACAACATCTTCTTACAATTTGGCTAGATAACTGGATTCGCCCTAGAGGCCTCTCGAATCCCGAATCCAGCGAATCCGATGCGATTCTATCCAGATTCGTGTCCAAATCCAATGACACGTCGTGTCCTTTCCTGACTCGTCGAATCAGAGGTCGTGTCGCGATTTTCATCTGCATGTCACGATTTTGGGAATCGTGTCCTGTTTCCAGGACTCGCTAAGTTCAAAAAGCGACCTGCGCGGGTATGAAAAGGGCATGTTTGCTCATTACAGCCACGCATATTTTCATTTGGCAAGTGGAGAAGGGTTTGCAGAAGGGTTTTTTGGTAGCTTCATGATCAAGTCTAGGCCCTAGTATTGATATGCTATTCATGGTAATGTTAAATTCTTAAAGTAAAAGGATGAAAATGAAGATTAAGTTTTACTTAAATTTTTAACATTACCATGAAATGACTCAGGATGTTTGAGAGTGGTTTCGGCCTCATTGGATTTCATA
>APFE030274677.1:0-27520 GCA_000404065.3 Pinus taeda
CTTACATACAAAAAAAACACTCGAGATATTTTAACTGGTAGTAAGAGAAGAATTTGTTGCCTGTGGTCCTTGAAATTACAGGTTGACATCATGCATAATTGTTCTAATGGTGATGACTAAACCAATCAAATTATGTATATCTTGAGGAAAACAAGAAAATGTTATGTGCAACTATGATATTGGGCTATGCTTAAACCCTCCACCAATAATTCTCATAAATGGCCAAAAATAATTGTTTCTTCTTTGATATTTATGAATTGAATTACAAATTATTTTTTGTAAAAACGAGATGAATTGAATTACAAATTATTTTTGAAAAAACGAGGTATATAGTAAAGTAGAAAAAATGTCTTAACAAAGTGTGTTAAATTTCATTTTGAAAAATAAACTAATTTTTTTAAAAGCTAATTTAAAATTTAACTTAATTTTCATGAAAATCAATTTCAGTGGTGTAACAATTGACTTAAAATTTAATTTAATTTTTATGAAAGTCAATTAGAAGAAAATTTAGTGTTGTAGTTAATTTGATTTAGATAAAAAAAAATTGGGGTTTGTTGATGTTTTTGATAATTGAGAGATTTGATAAAATGACATTTGCTGTATATGCAAATCAGTGGTGGTATTTATTGTTAATAGGTTTTTTCTCATTGATTTTAGATGAGGGGACTAGTTTTTTGAACTACGCCAAGATCTTGAAAATTCGCACTCTAATTTTACAGGTTGCTTTTTAAGATGATATCTTCAACACTTATACTAAAGAGTTAGTAACTATTGTTTATATTTTGCAGTAGAAGATATTATCTTTGAACAATAGCCATAAATATTCTCTCATCCATTTACTTTACAAAATTATCATATGAAAGTGAATTGTTTTTGTTTTTCTGGTAAGGAAGACCAAAATAAATGAATTTAGCAATTTTTTTTTTTGTCTAACTTTATTTTTTCCTTAGAGGCTTCTAATCAATTTATTATACCTACTTCTATCGACCAATTCCCTATTTTCAAATATTGAAAGTTTCAAATTCAATTCCATGGCTATAAAAGAATGTTTATAATCTTCCATACCAAATTTCTTCAACAATTCAAGCACATTCATAGTGTGATTAAGGAACATTTGATTAATATAACTAATTACTACAGCTCCAAGACAACGATGAAGTGACACCCATGCTAGCATATTGAAGCCAAAAAAAAGTTCTTCCATAAACACTTTGATGCAAAGTTCATTATTTCATTCAAAAATATAATGTATAGCTTGATTCACTTTGTTCAAAACTATATGTGGAGCATAAAATTATACTAATTGATCTTTTTTCACTTTCAAGTTCCTTATATTATTACATTTGTATTAAATCTTATGATCTTAGTGTTTAGTTGTTTAGCTAGCTCATTCAAGACATTTTGAAGTTTTTGTTATAACTTTTTTCTACGAGTTTCTAGACAATGTAATTTTGAATAAATTGAGTAAATAGTGATGTACAAGTGATTAAAATTTCAAGTCCTAATTTGCTGTGAAGCTAGGGTTTGTGACTAATAGTTAAATCAATTTCAAGTTAGCCATCCCATCCAATGTATGCGCGATGCACTAGTGGCTTTGTGACCAATATTGTTAAATATATAACACTTTGTTTGATAAAAAAATGGAGGGAATCATCTGTATTTTCTTGAGTTCATGCCCTTCTTTATATATATTTTGCATTCAACAACTTTAAGTCTAAATTCATTCCACAAAAAACAATAGCCATAGAAATTATTTATATACGTCGTGAATGACTATCTTTTTTGTTTGCTTGCTTGAGGGAGTCTTCTCATTTGATGTATATTTTGCCCATTAAAATTGCTTTTCTTGGTATTACATTTTGCTGCACCATGTTGTCGTTCATGACAAGAAAAATGATTGATATTTTTCCCGGGAGAAAGGAATCTCCTTTGAGATCTTCCAATTTGTTCAACTCATTCTCAGGGGAGAATGATCTTGTTGCAGTGAACCCTTTTTTGATGTCATTCATTTGATTTTATATTGTTGCTTGTTTTTGTTTTCTTCTTTATTAATCATGGTGCTTGTGCCTTCTCCTACATGTCCTTTTAGGAAATCTTCATCATCATATTTAATGTCTACTTTTTCTAAGTTATTCATGGAGACAAGGTCCTCTTCTTACTACTTACACAACCTATTCTTTGCTTCTAACTTAATTATAGCTGAATCAACCTCAACTTCTAATCTTCTACACTATAGGTCTCTCTTCTTGAATTTACTACTCATCACCTTTTATAGTCTGTTTGCTTCTTTAATTTGAGTCTTAAAAATGGCAATTTCCTCATTGTACTCATGCTCTTCTCATCACTTATTTGCATCGGTTTCTTTAGATCTTTGTTTTCATTCTTCAATCTGTTTATACTAGCCAATGATAAGTCAAACCTAGCTTGATTTTTCATTTGTCTTTTCTTCATGAGAGTCAAGTACATTCTAATAACAATGCTGGTGAAAATTCCATGTAAAAATATATAAATTCCACGGATGATTGGACACGTATTCCAAGCTAGATGGTGGGCAAGACATAAAAAGGCTTTTGAGGATCAATGGGCAAGTCTTGGTCAGTTTAGCTTTGGAGCTCTCTCATTATTCTCTCTCTCTTTCTCATACTCTTATATACTTAGAGTTTTCTTGGAGCACAATAGGCAAAGAAGGCAATAGGAAGCAAAGATCATGTAAGGAAAGGCAGATCAAGCAACTACAATAAGCTTCATTGCATATATCAACTTCCATGTGTATTTTCCTTGCTATATTTCTGATGCATGGGATTGCAAGTGTTTTTTTTTTCTACTACGAAATGGGTTTTTCCAAGTGTGACAGTATTTTCAGCATAGCATTTCCATTTCTAGATAGCTTTGATAAGATGGGTTCTCTCATGCATTTTGTGGGGATGGCCGGATTGGATTTGAAGTTGAGTGGGGTGGATCTCTGAATTGCCAAACACATGGTGGTAGTGGTCCTTGAACCAGACTGAGGATGTACAAAGGCACTAGCCTAGTAACCCCTGAACTGAGCTGTGGGTTATGGTAAAGCTAGATTGTGTGCCTAGGAATCCTTGACGGTGAATGGCGGGATATACGGTAAAGTTAAGAGGTGGATTTTGTGTCTGTTGGGCCTAGTGATTCCAGGAAGGAATGCACGATAAAGCCTAGAGAGTATGTCTTGGTGTAGGGCCTAGTGATCCCTGGATCAAACTTCAGATGCATGGTAAAGCCTAAGAGACTAGGAGGCACTAAAATTCCTCAAATGTAGGTGGATAACTCTAGTGGCATCCACAATGATTGGTGTTTTTGATGTGTTCTGTGAGTCCCACGTTCATGCTTGGAATATGGAACAAGGGTGATTGGCTGAAGAGGGACTTGGCTATACTAATCTATGGTCGGGTAGAACATGGTAGTCCCACCATTTGTTGGTTCATTACATTATTAATGAAAAATTCATTCCCTTGATTTTCATGTGCAAATGTTTTGATGTATATATGAATTTTGATGACTAATATGCTTATTGTAAATATGTTCCTATTATGTTGTTTATATGAAAATGCATAAAACTATAGGTTACTATCATTCTTTACTAGAGTTGTATGCATTTCTATTGTTGTTTTATATTAGGTAAGCTGATGATTAGGTTATATGTTGTTGATGAGAATGATATATAGATTATTATTGTTATATTATATTAACTTGATGATTAGGGTTGCTTCATTGAGATTTTAATGTTGTAATTTGGATTCATAATATGTGTGATGGTTATTTTCATTGCATTGAAGATCTTGATGTTATATGTATTGTGCTAACCTGGTTTGGCCTATGCAGATGATTATGGTTGAAATATTTAGGTATGAGCCGACGTATTTGTGATATGGTGTTGTACTAATCTAGATTGATCATAGATATGTGATTGTTATGCATGATCGACAAATACGTATGACCTTAGGAGGTGAAAATGTTAGTTTGTTACTATTAGGGATATCATGATTTATGTTTGAGTTGATATGTTGTGAATTTCTATCATGCTAACCTAGCTTTACTATGTAGACAAGATAGCCTCCCATAATATATATTAAGGTATGAGTTTTCTTATGTCATATATTTGGTGCTTGGTTGTTTGATTATGATGTGTATTTGGTGATTGAGTGTTGGTGCCTAGTTGATTTATTTAACATTGTATGTTTGAAAGTGGTTGAATGATTGTCAAATTGCTTCATATGAGTATGCGTTAAAATGATTTTGTTTTAAGATGAATTTAATAACATGTATGTGTTGAGACAATTGTTATGTACTTGAATGTAGTTGATAGTTGTAGCATTATGTCTAATGACTATGTATTATGATATGATTGTTTATAAAATTTGGTTTCTAATTCATAAATATGATTGTATTGATATTTGGAACATGTGGTTGACATGTGTGAGAATGATGTAGGGAGTTGCATGTCAAGAGAGGTTGCCATGAAATCTTGAGGAAGGCTCGGGTTGAGATTTCCATGGGAACTATGGGGATTGAATCATGGTGTTTGTTGTTAGTCTTGTGGTTTTGGCCTTTTATGAATTGTTGATCTTGATTTGCGGCATTTTTTATTTCTATTTTATGGCCATACAACTTTGTTTGTGGTGTCATGCTGTTATTGGTTTTTATGGTCTTTTTCTTATTGTTTCTTGTCTTTCCTTTTATGTTTTGAGTCTTGAGAATTGGTTGGGAAAGAGGAAAGTTGATGGAAATCAGGAGATATGTGTGTTACCCAACCGATGATATAAGACCCATATGAAGCTATGTGCATGAGTAAGCGCAATGGAAGTTAAGGCTATGACAATTGGTTTGAATGGTTGGGTCCATTGTGGTAAATGGAATTAGCAGTGTAGAACAAGAATGTAACCAAAAAGGTAAAGTAAATGGATCAGAGGTTTCATATGATTTGGATTTGTTGGGAGTTTTTGCTTTCAATGGCTATGCATAAATAAGGAACTTATCTTAATTTAGACCTTATCTTATCTGGTAATTATGTTATGATCATGATTTTGTGATGTTTATATATGTATATAGAATATATATGTATGAATGTCATTGTCTAACATGACCATGATTGTCTTATGCTAATGATTATATATGAATGTATGTATGTATTGATGTCATTTTTTTACAAGGCATCTAGGGATCATTATGTGGAATAATGATTGCTTATGCGGGCGAATGACATGAAGACGTTCTTGGTCTTATGAGGAATCAATTGGGAAGAGTAGTCACGATAAATATATAAGGCCAGTATCATGTGGTTATGAATTGATATTGTATACTTGTATTATGCTTATGTTTATGTTACGATAGGTAATGTTGAAGGATACATTAGTAAAGTGAAAGGAGTGTGGTTTGTGACATGCTAGTGTAAGCATGGATAAGACATGGGAAGCAAGGTTTCTTGGTAAGGACAATATGGTTTTGGATGTGTGGTACTACTATTGTGCATACACTGTATATGTTGTACATGTTTAATATATGATGTGTGCACATGCAGTGTTGTGTATACATAGCAAGTGTACATGTTATTTATGCAATGTTAGGTATAGCATGGTACAAATAGGGTTGTGTGAATATTTCATATGAGGCGTTGTATACATATTGTACTAACTTCATTACGTATATGTGGCGTGTGTGAATATGGTGCTATGTACATCTTGGATATGCAGTGTTGTGTACATATGATGCTATGTACGTGTTGGATATGTAGTGCTATGTATAAGTGGTGCTTAATGCATGTGGTACATTGGTACTATGTAAATATGGTGTGGTGTTCATGATTATACAAGTGGTGTCGTGTGCGTGTGGTTTTGTGTACACATTGTACATATGGCGCTGTGTGTATGTGGTACTATATGCATGTAGTGCATATGGCATCGTGTACATGTGGTATCGCGTACATGTGGTGCGTGTGGTACTCTGTACATGTGGTATTGTGTATGCATTGTATAATGGTGTAGTGTGCATGTGGCATTGTGTACATGTTGTGCAGGTGGTGCCATGTACATGCGATGCTATGTACATGTTTTGCAGGTGGTGCAATGTACCGGTGGTACTATGTACATATTGTACATATGGTACTGGTGTACGTGTGGTACTGTATCCATGTCCTCGATGATGTGTTATGGGCATGTGGTATTATGCACGTTCATCATGTATACATGGTATTGTGGTGTGCGTACTCTATGTGTTGTACTCTATGTAGTTACATGTATTAGGAGGTATTGCACATCAGGTATAGATGATGAACTGTTTTGTACACTAGCTATAGGTGTATGAGTTGTACGTTAGGTGTAGGTGCATGTATTGCATGGTTTTGTATGTCAAGTGTGGCTATATGTGTGTGATGCACACTATGTGTGTATGAAAATAGTTGAGGAGAAGGCATTGGGTGTTTGTCGAGTGTAGAAATCGAGCCAGAGTGTGTACGGAATAAAGATGAAGGTAGAAGCTAAGGATTGATAAGAGGATAAGTATCAACATTTTATTTCAGTTTCATTATGCATGTGATTTAGGACTATGGTATATGATGATTATATCTAATCTATGATTTTGGTTTATTTATGATTTTTTCTATGATGGTTGTGTTTGAGATAACCTGATGTGATATGTTTATTTGGTCAAATATGCTAGTTTGACTTCTTGTGATTGGAAGCGAACAAGATTTCAAATGTACCTTATTGACAAACTACCAATGCAATACAATGTGAATTTATTTCAATTTACTTTAAATCTAATGTAAGTTATGTGCTTGGTACAGGAATACATGAAATGCTCTGTTAGGTGGTTGAAGTTGACTACAAGAATTAGTAGCAAAAACAAAGGAATTGAAACATGCAACAATATGTTGGTAAAGCACTTTAGGAGCAAGGCCATTTTGGGACACTGGTACCCAATAGTGTCCATAGATGTCCATGAGCATGCTATGACTAGTATGATGTGTTAAGGCAAGTATATGCCTTGGTTTTTGTATATTCCGATGTGAGGAAGCCTTTCCAAGGGATGGACTGCCTCGGATGGGGATGCTAGCAGAAGTTGGAAGGTGAGTGACTGCACAAAAGTGATTGACTGGATTTCTTGAGGGACTATGTAGTAGAGAAGGGAAGTCTGAGGATGGATTTCTTTTGGTCATTAGGATTACCAAATGGAATCAAATGCACATTGGGAGTGCACCATGGAACAATGAGCTGGTAATTGTTCACTGAGAGGACAAGTGGTGCAGGATTATAGCACTAGTCATTGGATGTAGATTTGACTTGGCAGTGGCTTCTGGACTTCCTCGGAAGGAGGTGGATCTTTGTATTAATTTGAGGGCGGAGGCGTGAGCCTCTTGATTCCCTTGTTGTGGACGCAAAAATCATATTCATTTATTTACTGGTTATGTGCCTATGTGTAGATGTATATGTGGTTATCGTAAATACCATAATTAGCTGTGTTATAAATCTCCATGGGCATTATGTTTTTTTTAGCAATCATGTTGGTTATAGGTGTCATTGAACATCGAGGGCAGTGTTCCACCAAGGGGGAGGATTCTATAATAGCCCTGGTGAAAATTGCGTGTAAAAAATATATAAATACCACGGATGATGGGAAATGTATTCCAATGTAGATGGTGGACAAGACTTCCTATGGGGTGTTCATTTGGCTATTTATGGCTAAGGAAATTGGCAAAGGCAATGGTGGAGGTATTGAAGAGGCAAAAAAGTAATTTAGCACATTTATTTATGAAAAAAAGGAAATTAGGAGAAAAGGAAGATAAAAGGTCACATGTTGCATGTGAGGAGGAAGTTGAAGGAAAATAATGGAAAATGAAGAAAATAGAGGCCTCGTTAATAAAATGGCTTCTAAGGATCAGTGGGAAAGACTTGGTCAGTTTAGCTCTCGATCTCTCTCATTATTATCTCTCTCTCTCATACTCTTGTATACTTAGAGTTTTCCTCGAGAAAGAGGAAGTAAATATCAAGCAGTGAAAGGTAGGATCAAGTAACTACAACAGGCTTCATTGCAGATATAAACTTGCATGTGTATTTTCCTTTCTATATTTGGCATGCATGGGATTTCAAGGGTTTATTTTCTACCACAGAATGGGTTTTTTTAGGTGTGATAGTATTTTCAACCTAGCCTTGCCATTTCAAGATATATTTGATGATATGGGTTCTCTCATGCATTTTGTGGGGATGGCCAGATTGGATTTGAAGTTGAGTGGGGTGGATCTCTGAATTGACAAACACATGGTGGTAGTGTTCCCTGAACTAGACTGAGGATGCACGAAGCCACCAGCCTAGTAACCTATGAATCAAACTGTGGGTTGCGGTAAAGCCAGATTGTGTTCCTTGGTGGGCCTTGGAGTCCTTGTCAGTGAATGACGGGATCTACGACAAAGCCAAGAGGTGGACCTTCACTCCGTTGGGCGTAGTGATTTCAAGATGGAATGCACGATAAAGTATGCAGGGTATGTCTTGGTGTAGGGCCTAGTGATCCGTGGATTAGATTGTGGATACATAATAAAGCTTTAGAGACTAGGAGGCACTCAAATTCCTAACGGTGTAGGCAGATAACTCCAGTGGCATCCACATTGATTGGTGTTTTTGATGTGCTTTTTTAGTCCCACATTCAGGCTTGGAATATGCCATGGGGGTGATTGGCTAAAGAGAGACTTGGCTCATCCAATCTATGGTTAGGTGGAATGTGGTAGTCCCATCATCTATTCGTTCATTGCATTTTGAATGAAAAATTCACTCCCTTGATTTTGATGTGCAAATCTATTGATGTATATATGGATTTTGATGACTGATATTCTTATTGTAAATTTGTTCCTATTATGTTGTTTATATGTAAATTTACCTCAGAGGGTGTTGCACATTCACATAGGTAAAGGTTTCATTGAACTGAACACTTTCCTTTTGACAAGGGTTTTTCTCCTTCCTCTTTCTCTTTCCTTTCTCTACATTGTTGCTTCTAGTCTCTTCATGCATGAGCTTCAATCTATCCCATATTTCTTTTAGAGAAGTTAAATCAAATAATTTATCAATATCCATATTATGAATGTTCTTATACATAACACATTTTTCCTTAACATTCCAATGTTGTTCTTACAAAGAGAGAGAGTCTTTGCAGTAACCATCACATACAAGATTCCGTACACCAAGTCCATAAGCTTTTAGTTTAGTTTTAACCTTATCTCTCCATTCATGAAAGTTTTTTTCTCTGACAATAGGTACACTTTGATAGTCCATGACTTAATCAGACCTACCTTCAAGCTGTTATTCTAATAAAGAAGGAACCCACTCTAATACCAATTGATGAAAAATTGAATAAACTGAGGGGGGGGGGATCAATTTAGTATATTCATGGACATTAAAATTATTTTCATTAATATCATTAGCCGAAACATTACATGATCAACTTAACAAATAATGACCAGTAGATTGAGTATGTAAACAACAAGTAATAAGAAAACCAAAACATCACATCAGTACATAATAACAGCACATATTGACACCAAATATATGTGGACACCCATAAAGGGAGAAAACGATGACTTTATTATTGTTGTGATGTAATGTCAAGCTCCTACTCCTTATTACATTTGATTTTTGTTGGCTTTAACTTAGAGGAGGCTGCTACCTCAATTTTCTGCAAATTGCAACATGAAACGAAGCTCACTCCCATATGTTTTGTGTAGGCTACAACTCATAGGAGGTTCCTACTTCAACCAACTCCAATTGGATATTAATCAAGACACAACTTGAAAGGGGACTACAACCCCATGATGAAAATAAGAAATAACAATGTGTTGGTTTACTTGGTCATAAATTCTACATATATCCATCTTCATTTCTACATGTTCTTGCCTTCAATTCTACTTCACATAAGTGTCAAATGTGCCAGGTGACTAATGCATAATACATCAATCAACTCTTCCGCATTCTCCCACTCTCTAACCACATTATGCTTCCAAAAAACACATCTTTTATAAACATAATTTGCTGGTTGTTTGTATTCCACATAAGAATATGAAGTAAACAGGCTTGACTCTTTTCCTTCCACTCATTCATTTCAAAGTTATTCATATTTTGAATATTATAAAATAAATAATTTCTCCACCACATATTATTTAAACCATATATAATGATTAGGTGCATCTATCAAGATACTAGAAAAAGAAACATTATACAACCGCAACACATGCAAGCATTCTCCAATGTAAACAATATGCACACAACATATGAAAATAATGCAAGCACATGTATGTGACATTGACTCTCCAAAGCCATATATATGTTCAAATTGATCTTTACTTCATGTCATTTCCTCAACCTTATTGAGTCTTGTCTTGCTTTTCTGTCATGGAAAGTTGCCTTTGCTTTCATGGAGTCTTGCCTTTGCAGCACAAGAATTCACTTAACAAGAAATTAGTGTCACCACAAATTATTCATTAAAAAATCTCTACAAAATTATCCGAGCATAAAGCCATCAACATGGCATCAAAACAAGCATCAAGCCATCAACATGCCAACATCAATGTTGTATCAAACCATCAATGTATCTGCTGCTCCTTTCTGCCTTGCTCCTACTTACCTTGTTTCTCCTTTGCTTGTTGTTCCTTGTGCTACTCCTTTGCCATCGATGACAATATTTCCAACATATACTACTAACAACATCATAAAATATTCCATGGAGGTTAAATCCATAACTATCGAACTCACAATTATGAAAAAATAAATTAAAATTATAGAATTTCTATTCCAAAATAAACCAATTTATCAAACATAGTTAAAAAATTAAATAAATCAAATAAATTATAATATCTAATAAAATCGAATAAGTATAAAAATTTGCAATGTGTATTCTTTTTATTCATTTAATATAAAACAATAATTAATAAGGGCTACATAGTGTCTAGTACCTTTCACTTAACTTAAATATAGATACATAAAGAATTTATCACAAAAATAAAAAAACTAATAAAATATTTTATTGTGGAATGCCGCCACAAAAAATTAAGAAATATGATTAACTAGTATTATTTACATAACGTAAGAAAGAGAGAAGAAGAATTATTATAACGTCCACAAGGGTAAAGATAGCTTATGGGACATATTGCTTCTTCATCGGGTTGATGTATTCGACCATATTCCTTAGAAACCTCACAATAAACGCTCCCAGCTTCTCGACAAACCCCTTGCTAAATAGTTATCCCAAGAGCTAGCTGCCAAAATATTTGCATAACTTTCCCTATTTTCTTTGAAGGCCTCACATTCCAAACTCAAATGCTTTTCTGTTTCCACTTTTCTAGAAGAACAAAAAATATATACTCTTTCCTCCCATACTTCTTTTCGCCTACTCCAACACCTTGTTTCACAATGGAGTTGATGAGAATTAGTTCTTAGCTGAGCAATAAGAATTTTGGCTGTTCAAGAAATATTGGCCTTATGTATGCTTTTTGTTGATGATTATGAGCGGGATTAAACACTTCAATATTGTATTTTTTCTTTCTCCCTAGTTCCTTATCCAAAGTACCCTTGTGGAACTTATCCATAACAAAATCTTTTATCTCTTTACTATTTATGAGACACATGTTCAAGCAAATATCCCATTTACTAAACCATTTGTTACTTTGGTGCATCCAATTCTTCTTTCTTTTGCAAAATATGTCATTAAAGACAACCTTAGGCCATATGCGCTCTTCGATTTGCTCAATATTTTTTAAATACCTTGACTCGGATAGAAATTTAACGAGATAGAGTAAAGAACTACACTTTTAATTTTGAATTTGTTTCCACTACATGTCAGATGTATTACTCTCCCACACTTCACAGCCATAGAGAATCACCGGAATCACTAGAAGCCCAAAAAGAGTTTGAATGGTTTTCTAGTCCGATAACTCTTCCTCTCTACACATATTTTGAAAGCATAAAATGCTTTCCAACCCCCCGAACTTCTTTGATTTCTACAACCATCCTAGCTTAAATTTTTGTCGAAGTCAATTTTGAGGTATTTTTAATCCACAACTTCTTCCAAAATGTTGCCTCCAAAGTAGAAGTTATGTTGGTTCCGTTTTTTTTTTTTAAGAAAACGATTGTTTTCATTTTGCTAATATTGACTTGCATCCCGACCCTTCTACAAAAATTCTTAAGGGATAGTAAGTGCTCTTGCAAACCAAGAGTAGATTTAGCGATCATAATAAGGTCATCTATATACAAAAGAAGTCTTGTAAAAAACTTGCCAAAATGGATACCATCATCCCCTTGCAAATTTAACCACTCATCAAGCTTGTCAATATATAAACCAAAAAGGGTAGGAGACAATGGGCAACCTTGCTTGCTTCTAAAACATTCAGAAATACTTGTTGAAGTTCTAATTTTCATTTTCACCTTTCCATATAGCATATGCAAAACTACTCTCAAATATAAACTCACATTTAACATATTATTATTATTTTTTAATTAAACCCACAAATAATCTCCACTTCCGTAAATCCAATATTGAATTTATCCTTTTTTTTTTACATAATAATTAAATCAAATTTTAATTAGGAGAAACATTGACATTAAATTAAATTTGTTAAATATTAAATATTAACCATTTATACTTAAAATCTAATTTTATTTAAATTAATATTCACGAATTTAATTAGTACTTTCATTTACTTTACATTTTCAACTACTTACTTTTCCAAATAAATTTTAGATACTTACATTAATCCAATTACATATCTTAAATATAAGGACACAAGGGCCTGGTTAAACTATTGGGAGATCAATGAGAACGATGCTTTGCAAAACATAAATATCATTAAAGATATTGTTACTTCTAAGTTCAAAGAGAAATTATGGTGTGAGAAAGATTTAGCGTCTAAAAGAAAATTAAGTTATTATAAGAAGGTCATCAACCCCACCCTTGAAGATCAAAAGTATCTCTCTATTCTAACTAGCTCTAAAAAGAAAACTAATATAGCAAAGATTAGAACAAATTCTCATGAGCTCCATAGTGAAACTGGCCGCTGGGTAGTTCCTAAAACTCCATGGATGGAAAGGATCTGCCATATTTGTGAGAATAGGAGCATCGAGATGAAAACCACTTCCTCTTAGAGTGCCCTGCATACAACCACATTAGATCTCAATTTCACAACCTTTGTTACAATACTGACCTTCCTAGCCTTTTACATTGCCAAAATTATAGTGAGCTCGGGAGGCTTCTCTCCAAGCTTTTTGAGCATAGGAATAAAATCTTAAATCAAAATAAATAATTTGTCTTTTTAGGTCCGATAGATCATTATTTGGTCTCAGTGGACGTTAACCATCATCATCATCATCATCATCAATAAAATTAATGACTAAACTAAATCAATATGATATATACTTTCATTTTTAATATTTTTTGATCATTAAAAAAATTGTAATCTTGCTCAAATTTATATTTTTCAATCATAGGAAAAAAAATGTAATTCTCTATTAAGAAAGCTCAATTTTATGATTACAACAATATGAAATACACACTTTTTTCAACTTTGAAAACCCTATGTTATGTTTGCCAGTTATTTATTTACAGATTAAAAAATGGAAAACAAAGCCGGAAACCCGATAGGCAGATATAATAAAAGACGTTGTGATCTTACTATTTCTCACACAATCTGCTTTTGAACAAATGCTCTTCATCTTCTTTCAACCAATAGCCAGATGCTGCATTCCAGACGCTTCACGTTCAGAGGAGATCATTCCGTGGATGATAAAAGGTTGCCAAAACACTACTGGAAACACAGAAATTATCTCCATTAGAAGTAGTAGACTATTGACTAATTAGTGCCTCCTGTAAGTCGAACAATCGCTACAAGTTAAACAATACGAAGGTTATCCCTGAATTATTTCAGCCGCCTGAAAATTCGAGATTTGACAGGCAAGATACCAAATAGTAATTGGGATTACCATTTACCACCCTTCAACTATCCAGCGCACGGGGATCTTGTAAGCGCATTGGTCATAGCACATGACATAATATTTGCTGTTTTTGTTAAGGCAACGAATCGTATATTATTCCATTCCGCCTATATTATTCCATAAAAGCTAATGGACGTTGAATACATATGTTTTAACAGAAATAATAATTCCTTGATAATAGTTCTTGGAGATGAAGATGAAAATCCATACCGAAAGTTTCAAAGCATTCCAATTGAATCAATTAAAGGATGAAAATATGTCGAGGGTTTCGCAGAAGACACCGAAATAGTTTCATGGAACTTTTATGGGTATTAAACACATCTCGGGTATATATTCGTAATCTGCCCAACAACGAATAATACTATTTTTATGGGCATTGAACACATTCGGTCTGTGCATCCAAAGTTTTCTCTATTTGATATTACTTTTGAGCGCCCTATTAACTACATCAAGACAGCAGACGACCAAGTTACCAAGTTTAGACGACCAAGTTACCAGGGCTTTGACTTCTGATCGCGCTGTTTATGATATGGATTGTGATGATGAAGAATGGCTTCGCCAATTCAATAATAATATTGCAGATTGCGATGGCAAAGAAACTAATAAAATTACCCAAGATGTTCTCGAAGGAGTTCTGGATAGATTAGAGAAGGCTGCTTTCCTGAGGAAATGTGACTGTTTCACTGTAAATGATGCGCTTGAAGTTTGTTCTGGATGGGCAGAAGTGGAAGTTTTGACATTAATACATGACCATTGGATGGAAAAGATGAAGATAAAAGTGCAGCATTGGTTCAGGAATATGAGGTGATTGTTTATTATTTTTATGTTTTGCTCTACCATTATATTGCTTTTGTCTGTTAGCTAAGCTCATTTATTTTTTGAAAGGTTCGAAGAGTTGTAGCTGAGTAAAATATGATGTAGTAGTTTTTTTTTCCTTTTTTCTTTAAAGAACAAAGATTTGAATTAAGTAATTTTGTTGTTTAATTTTTATTTTTTTTTTCAAATTTCAACTAAATTGACCCCTAAAACTTAAAATAAGTTAAATATAATAATAGTAAACACTGTTTGATCCCAGAATCCCTGTTATGCATTATATATATGAGATTTTTGAAAAAAAAAAATATTATATATGGGAAGAAAATGACTTAGTTTATTTTTATGTTTATGGTATCTATAGACATAGTGATAAATTTATCACTACTCAAATCAAATATTGGAAATTTAGTATTGGAAAAATTTTGTTAATAAATATAAAGTTTGTTAAAAATTTTATTTATTTATTTAGTAAAATTTGTGGGTTGTTGTTTTTAAATCAAAAATATAGCTATTAATACTCGTGAAAATGGTACTATTAGTTGTTGGGCAGATTAGGGTATTATTCTTGTTGGACAGATTACGAATATATAGCAGAGATGTGTTAAAACCTCATCAAAATTCTCCGAAACTATTTAGGTGTCTTCTACAAAAAGCTCGATATATTTTCCTCCTTTAATTGATTCAATTGGAGTGCTTTCAAACTTTCGGCATGGATTTTTATCTTCATCTCCTATCATTATTATCAAAGAATTATTATTGCTGTTAAAACATATGTATTCAAAGAGCTTTTTGCAGAATTCACCGAAATAGTTTCATGGAATTTTGATGGGTATTAAACACATCACGGGGTATATTATTCGTAATTATTGCTCAACAACAAATACACCATATTAATATTATATTTAATATATTAATATTATATTTTTGAGTCTAAAGCACCCACACATCATATTAGGTAGATAAATAGAATTTTGAACCAACCTTATATTAATTAACAAAAGCTTTCCAATACTAAATTTACATTATTTAACTTAACTTGAAGAGCTATAAATTTATCCTTACGTTTATGGATACCAATGAAATAAAGATAAACTAAATCGTTTTCTTCCCAAAGTTTTTAGAAATACATATAGTGCATAATGGGGATAGTGGGATGAAACAATTTTGGTTATTTTTATATTTAATTAACTTTTTGTTTTATGGGGTCAATTTAGTTAGTACTTTTTTCCAAAAAAAAGCTTATACATATATATAGTTGATTTGGAATTAAACAATGTTTGCTATTATTATTAACTTATTTTCTGTTTTATGAGATCAATTTAGTTGAAATTTGAGAAAAAAATAATATAAATTTAAATGACAAATTTTGAGTAATTCAAATGTTTTTAGAAAGAAAAGAGAAAAAAAAGTAAACTACTACATCATATTTTACTTACCTACAACTCTTCCATCCAATGGCCATGTATTAATGTCAAAACTTCCACCCAATGGGCATGTATTAATGTCAAAACTTCCACTTCTCTCAATCCAGAAAAAACTTCAAGCGCATCATTTATAGTCAAACAGTCCTATTTCCTCATGAAAGCAACATTCTCTAGTCTATCGAGAACTCTCTCAAGAACATCTTGGGTAATTTTATTAGTTTCTTTGCCATGACAATCTGCAGTGTTATTATTGAATTGGTGAAGTCATTCTTCATCATCATAATCCATAACATAAATAGGGCGATTAGAAGTCTAAGCCCTAGTAAAGTGATTGTTTACTCTCTTGATGTAGTTCATAGAGTGCTTAAAAGGAATATCAATAGTACTAGTCAAATTATTATCATCTACTTTAAGTACCATTGGTACTGGAATGCCACCTAAAGAAGCCAGAAAATTTCAATTGTAACATTCTTGGAGCTTTTTCTTCGACACAGACCATCCTTTTTCCCAGTAAATTCCAATCTCCAATCTTGTTTAGTAGTAGGCCACCAAATAATTCTAAGGTTGTCAAATGTTTGTTACCTTGCTATTCATCGCATTTTTACTTGCTTCTTGCCAGCATCCCACTGTTGTGGTTTATAGGTAAATACCGTCAGGTCTGTTGGAAATGCAAAGGGGACAAAGCATGAATAATTCACACATAAAATAGGAGTTGGTTCTATTATATTGATCACACGAAACCTGTTGTAAAGGCAGAGGGGACAAAGCATGAATAATTCACACATAAAATAGGAGTTGCTGTATTATATTGATCACACAAAACATGATGCTTACAATGAATTGATGAAGGGTATTTAACCATTTCTAACTAGGTACTTGCCTAAAATATGTTGAAATGCAACCACATGCAATCACACACTCAAAGTAGTCTATCACTTATGACATGATTCAACACTCAATCACTCAATCACTTAGCTAACTGACTCTCTATGTTTACCCAAATCCTCATGCATGAGTAATTATCTTATTTTAAGAATGCCACCTATCTTCACAACGATAACCCATTAATTTTGCTCTATTGTTCTAGGGACACTTAGCCGAACTCTGTGTGACTAGAGTTACCTCGATGAAGCAACGTACATATCAGAAATAATTGAGAATATAATTGTTACCTCGATGAAGCAACGTATATATCAGAAATAATTGAGAATATAATTCTACTACGTCAGATATCTTTGACTTGTTTTCTCCAGAACATCGACCAGTTTTTGCGGGTGGATTTCTTGTAAAGAAGAGAATCTTGTGGGTTGGTTGATTTCTCAAAGAGAGAAAAAATTGGATTGAAAAAACCAACTGCTCTCTATATAAATATATACCCGATATGTGTTTAAGACCCATAAAAATGGTATTATTCATTGTTGGGGATTTTTCTGGTAAAATCCCAAAAACAAACAAACAAACTGCACACAGAGACAATGCTTTGTTTTTCTCGAGGAAGCTTGAAAAATTTCTGAGAACAGAGTATTACACACCCATAAAAGCCTTTATATTCATTAATAAAAGACTGATACAAAATTCATCCTCTTTCACTCAGAGGGATTCAACAAAAGAAATTCAACAACCAAAGTTACCCTGTCTCCTCTTGAGATTTTAAGCTGTGTGAAAATCTCATTTACATTTACTGCTGTAAAACAAACTTTTACATATACTGCTGTAAAAATAAAAATCACATTATGCACTTTGCATATTACAAAAACTTCATCTTCGTTTTTCTTTGCCTTCACCCTCTCACTGTTGTGCAAACTTTGGTTCATTTCATAAGTCCATTCTTACATTCACACTGTTATGTGTGTTTTTCACCTGCACATTGCTTCCCCTGTTTTTCTATATTCACTTCTTCGCAGTGCTGTGTGTTTCATTCCCAAAATACAATTGACAAAAAAGACATTACAATGTGTTTTACTTGTTCAGTAAAACAAAAACTTACACTTGTAAATTTAAAACAATATAATTAAAAACTATATGTTATTCCCATACCTATTTTAAATTCGCCATACTTCCGTAAGAATAAAAACATTAAAATTTAAAGTTTCGACCAACCTTTTACCTATCACAATAACTTAGCATTAAATACTTTTACCGCAGTCAAACAAAAAACTTTTACGGCATGTCAAATTCATTTGTTGGCAGCTTGATTGCAATCAACGGTGGATAATAATGAACTCAATGGGATGGCTCAAAACAATATCGGGAGACCCTTTGTTACTGAAATTTACGTCACGATGGAAAGTGGTTTTGGAGACGTACAGTTGGACATGCGTAAAAATCTTATTGCATCGGACACGTTTGTATGAAAACCACCTTCACAACAAAAGCAGTCCGATGAGCTTTGATGGTTTTCGGGAATTGTTTTTAAAGTCACCGTTTTAATGCTTCTGCATGGCAAGTTGAAATTAATATTTCAAAACTCCCCTTTAATTTCAACTGCTGGGCATTTAGTCATACCTAGACACTTTCTCAAAAATTCAAAGCTTTTCTGGTCCAATGGCTTTGTCAAATTGTCTGCAACCTGTTCCTGAGTCCTGCAATGTTCTAAGACAATTTCTCCATTGCTTACCAATTCCCTGATGTAGTGAAACCTTGTGTCAATGTGTTTCGTTCTCTTATGAAACACTGAATTCTTTGATAATGCAATAGCTGAGCTATTGTCACAAAAAATCACCGTCGCTTTTGCCTATTCCTAGCCTAAAATTCTCAACATCCTTCTCATCCAACCTGCTTGACATGCTGCTGCTGTAGCTGCCACATTTTCTGCCTCTGCTGTAGACAATGCCACGATATGTTGTTTTTTAGAAGCCCATGAAATGGCTCCTGAACCCATGTGAAAAACATAACCAGAAGTGCTTTTCTGATCATCTACACTTCCATCCCAATCACTATTAGTGTATCCAATTAAATCTAAATGTTTTGAGACATTATATAAGATGCCAAACCTTTTAGTACCTTTGACATACCTCAGAATTCTTTTTGCTGCTTGCCAATGTGCTTCCTTTGGCCTCTCCATGAATCTGGAAATTAAACTAACATCAAACATTATGCCAGGTCTAGTTGCAGTTAAATACATAAGGCTGCCAACTATGCTCTTATACAGACTAGGATCAAAATCCTTGCTGTTGTCCTCTTTACTGAGTTTTAATCCCATTACTGTGGGAGTGATTACTGCCTTGCACTCTTGCATATTAAATCTGCCCAACACTTCATTTACATATTTTTCTTGAGAGATAAAAATTCCATTTTCATTTTGATCTACTTCTATTCCTATGAATTATCTCAGCAAAACCATGTCAGTCATCTCAAATTCTTCTTTCACGACTGATTTGAAATTTTCAATAAGACAAACATCATTGCCTGTGAAAATAACATCATCAACATACAACACAACAATTAGCAATTTACCATCCTTTTCTTTGATGTAGACGGTGGGTTCTCCCTCACATTTGTCAAACTCATTTTCCAGTAGATAGGAATCTATTCTACTGTACCATGCTCTTGGTGCTTTCTTCAGCCCATAAAGAGCTTTCTTCAATCTGCATACTTTGCGTTCTTGGCCTTTCTTTTCATAGCCTAGAGGCTGTTCAATATAAACCTCTTCCATTAACACTCCATTTAGGAATGTTGACTTCACATCCATTTGGTAAATTTTCCACTTGTTTTGAGCTGCTATGGATAGCACTGCTCTCACGGTTTCCATTCTTGCAATCGGTGCAAAAGTTTCCTCATAGTCTCTCCCATACTGCTGCTTGTATCCCTTGACAACCAGCCTTGCCTTGTGTCTTTCAATTTTGCCTTCAGCATTGCTCTTGGTCTTATAAACCCATTTGACTCCAATCACTTCTTTACCTTTTGGTAGCTCAACCAACTCCCATGTTTTGTTTCTCTCTATGGCATTCATTTCCTCATCCATAGCTTCTATCCATTTCTTATCTTTAATAGCATCTTCGAAATGAATAGGATCATCAACATGACTACAATGCAAACAAGGAATTCATACCTTCATTTGCTGCCTCTTGCTCATACATGTCACTTAAATTTCTGAACTTCTTGCCTCTTTCATTTGGTGTGCAAGTGCTTGAAGAAGCACTTGAGTTTTCTCCTTGTGGTGTGCTTGGAGAAACACTTCCATTTCTCCTCAAGGGTGTTGCTTGCTGCCCTTGTGTTGGCACTGTTGTTTGGGGATGTGTTTCAGCCATCTCCTCATCATCTTCATCATGAGACAAACAGTTTTTAACATTCACTGTTCTCCCTATGCTTCCATCCCAAGCTTCCTCCTCAATGAACTGAACATCTCTGCTCACAAAAAATTTCTTGGTAGATGGAATATACAACCTGTATGCTTTGGATTCCTCACTATATCCAATGAAAATACATTTCTCCCCTTTGCTGTCCAACTTCCTCCTTGGCTGATCTGGAATGTGTGCATAAGCCACACATCCAAAAACATTCATGTGGGTGACTCCTTGCTTTCTCCCACTCCATGCTTCTTCCGGCACTTTGTTCATCACTGCTTTTGTAGGACATCTGTTCAAAATATACGTTGCACAATTTACAGCTTCAGCCCAGTAGTCATTTGGCAAATGCTTTTCCTTCAACATGCTCCTCGCCATATCCATGATGGTCATGTTCTTCGTTTCAGCAACTCCATTTTGCTATGGGGTGTACCTAGTTGTAAATTGCTTATGAATTCCATTTTCTCTACAAAATCGTAGGAATTCCTTGGAGATATACTCACCTCCTTTGTCAGTTCTCAGAACTTTGATATGCAGCCCACTTTGGTTTTCTACAAGTGCTTTGAAATTTCGGAAATTTTCAAACACTTCACTTTTGTTCTTAAGGAAATATACCCAAGTTTTTCTTGTAAAATCATCAATGAATGTTAGAAAATATTGGCTGCCTACTAAAGATGGAGTTTGCATCGGTCCAAATACATCTGAGTGAACAATCTCTAAGGGTGCCTTTGCCCTTATTCTTTTTCCTGATGGAAAACTTTCTCTGTGTTGTTTTCCCAATATGCATCCTTAACAAAGGCTGTCCGGTTTCTCTATGAATGGTAATCCTCTTACCATCCCTTTTCTGCTCAACAAGTTAAGACCTCCAAAGTTGAGATGTCCAAATCTCAAGTGCCACGACCAATTTTCATCCTTTGGCACGCTTTCGTAAGCCTCTTGGGTAGCTGCTGCAATAACTTCTTTGTTTTTTAAATCAGCTCTAATACTAAGAGGGAACATTCTATTCTTTGCTATCTTCACTTCAGCAATGCATCATTTGCTAGGTGCCCTATCCATGATGGTGCATACATCATTCACAAAATAAACATTGTAACCCTTATGGACAAGCTGTCCAATACTCAAGAGGTTACATCTCATTCCTGGGACATAATAGACATCTGCTATGGTTTTCTTTTCACCCTTCTTTGTAAATATTTTGACTTCTCCTTTTCCCATAACAGAAATTTTGCTATCAGTCCCAAGTGTGACTTATGATTTCACATTTTGATCTAAAGCAGAAAACAAAGCTATGTTTCCTGTCATATGGTTGCTACAGCCGGAGTCTAAAAACCATATGTCTTCACTATTTGTTTCAGCCATGTTACAAGCTAACAACACATTATCTTGACTAATGTTTTCTCTAGTGACATTTGCATTTGGTTTATTACTCATATCATGCTGCTTCTTCCTACATTCACTGGCATAGTGCCCATATTTTTTGCAATAATAACATTGGACATTGGATTTATCATACCTTTGTCTTTGAGCATGACGTTGTCCTCTTTGTTGTCTGCTGCCTTGGCCTTGGTTCTGATTTGGATTGCTGCCTCTTCCTTGAGGATTTGCTGGGCTGTTCCTTCCACCTCTATTCTGGATTATGTCTCTTTCTCTTTTGTTTCCTCTGCCTTGACCTCTTCCTCTTCCAAAGGAAATCTAGGTCATGAAGGCTTTCTCTAGAGATGAGTTTTCATTTCTACTCAACCTCTTCTCATGTGTTATCAGTGATGCATGAAGTTCATAAACTGAAAAGTTTGAGAGATCCTTTGTCTCTTCTATGGTGGTGACAATCACATAAAACTTTGAGGGTAGGACCCTCAAAAGTTTCTCCACAATCCTCCTCTCTTCAAGAACTTCTCCATGAGTCCTCATTTGTATGACCAAACCAATCACATGTATGAAGAATGAATCAATGTTATCTGACTCCCTCATGCAAAGATTTTCAAAATTTCTCCTCAATAACTGTAGTTATGTTGTTTTCACTTTCTCCATGCCTTAATAGGCTGTCTTGTCGGTTTGCCATGCTTCTTTGGATGTCTTAGTTGTTGCTATCATTGGAAACACACTCTGGTCCACTGCTTGATACAAAAATACACGAGCTTTTGAATCCTTTTTCCTATTGCTCTTCAACAGATCTTTCTCTTCCTGAGTTAACATATTAAACTCATTTTCATCTGATGGTTCTTCAAAACCATCTTCAACTAGTTCTCATAAATCTTGAGAGGCAAACAGGGCTCTCATGGTTATTTCCCAGTAGTCATAGTTTTTCCCATTGAACTGTGGGAATTGAGGATTAAACATACTCATACTAGTGCTTGTGCTAGCCATTCCTTGCATTCTCAGCTATGCTTCTAAATCCTTGCATTCTCAGCTATGCTTCTAAATCCTTGACTGTGTATTTAAAATATTGACTGTTTCTTCAGCAGTAACACAAGAAACTAATTTGAGAAATACCTGGATCCTCTTCACTGGGTCTTCACTTTGCTGAGAAACTAGAAACTGCTGCAGCCAAAAACTCCTTCCTTTAGCTTCTTTGACACCTTCAAAGAGCCTGAAGCAAGCTCTGATACCACTATTGGAGATTTTTCTGCTAAAATCCCAAAAACAAACAAACAAACTGCACATAGAGACAATGCTCTATTTTTCTCGAGGATCTTTTGCACAGGGAAGCTTCAAAAATTTCTGAGAACAGAGTATTACACACCCATAAAAGCCTTTATATTCATTAATAAAAGACTGATACAAAATTCATCCTCTTCACTCAGAAGGATTCACCAAAAGAAATTCAACAACAAAAGTTACTCTGTCTCCTCCTGAGATTTTAAACTGTGTGAAAATCTCATTTACATTTATTGCCGTAAAACAAACTTTTACATATACTGGTGTAAAAATAAAAATCACATTATGCACTTTGCATATTACAAAAACTTCATCTTCATTTTTCTTTGCTTTCACCCTCTCAGTGTTGTGCAAACTTTAGTTCATTTCATAAGTCCATTCTTACATTCACACTGCTATGTGTGCTTTTCACCTGCACATTGCTTCCCCTGTTTTTCTATATTCACTTCTTCGCAGTGCTGTGTCTTTCATTCCCAAAATACAATTCACAAAAAAGACATTACAATGTGTTTTACTTGTTCAGTAAAACAAAAACTTACACCCGTAAATTTAAAACAATATAATTAAAAACTATATGCTATGCCCATATCTATTTTAAATTCGCCATACTTCCGTCAGCATAAAAACATTAAAATTTAAAGTTTCGACCAACTTTTTACCTATCACAATAACTTAGCATTAAATACTTTTACCAGGGTCAAACAAAAAACTTTTACGGCACGCCAAATTCATTTGTTGGCAGCGTGATTGCAATCAACGGTAGATAATAATGAACTCAATGAAACAGATTAAAACAATATCCGGAGACCCTTTGTTACCGAACTTTACGTCCCAATGGAACTTTCACAACAAGAACGGTCCGATAAGCTTTGATGGTTTTCGGAAATGGTTTTTAAAGTCGCCGTTTTAATGCTGCTGCACTGCAAGTTGAAATTAATATTTCAAAATTCGTAATCTGCGCATCAACGAATACAAAGTTTTCGAATTGATTCGGTAAACCATGCTGTTTACCATACCAATTGAAACGACTAATCTTCGTGTCTTTTTGTGTCTGGAACATAGGGATATGTTGATGTGTAACTATGGTAGAATTCGTTGGAAAGATAAAATTACACTGAAAATTTATTCTAAACACAAACACCAAGAAAGACTTGGCTGGCAAAACTGAGATCAAGCCCCGTCGTCGTCGTCATATTAGATTCATTGCTCGCTGCTTCAGTGATAGAATACTTACGCAACTAGTTGGTTTGGGAATATATGTGTTCGATGCATCCTCTGAAATCGACCCAACTTATAAAATCCACAAAACTTAATGCAGCGCAGACGCCTTAACATTTGGAAACAGTTGATCCACCCATGACAGAAAGGTTCAGTTAAGGTCACATTTGACGAGTACGAGATGTTTCTAGACCACAATTTTAAGCACTGCCTTATCTCCACTGATAGAATTCCAGGTGGTATTTTCATTACAGGTGGATAGCATATTGCCGTTTCTGTTTTCCTTTCAAATGACAACTGGGGTGATGAATGGATGGTAGGTGGTATTTTCATTACAGGTAGACGACATAATTCCGTTTCTGTTTGCCTTTTCAAATGACAATGGCGGTGATGAATGGATGGCCGATGACGATGACTACGACGATCACGATAATGATATTGGGCAGTATGACGATGATGATACTGTTCAGTATGATTATGATGATATTGGGCAGTATGACGATTACTATGATGAGACTGGGCAGTGTGACAATGACGATACTAAATATAATATTAGGCAGTATGACAATGATGATGAAAACAATAATATTAGGCAGTATGATAATGATGATGAAAACAATAATGATATTGAACAGTATGACGATAATAATGACGATGTTAAATATCATTTTGGGATTCAACTGTGTTAATCAAGTCATTCACGTATGACCATTTCCTGAAATCACAGGATGATCAACATGAACAACTGTTCACCTAATTATGGGAGAATGGCTGGCACTTCCAATCGTTCTGAGTTGAGAAAGTGGTTAGTGAGATCTCTAATAAAGGCACGCACTTACAACGAAAACACTGGCGAGATTTTAACCAGTAGTAAGAGAGGAATTTGTTGCCTGTGATCCGTGAAATTACCGTTAGACATGAGCGATAGCTGTTTTGTGGATGATGACAGAGCCCATCAAATTATGTATGTTTTGAGGAAAACGAGAAACTGTTATGTTCAACTATTATCTTGGCCTATGCTTAAACCGTCCACCAATAATTCTCATAAATGGCAAAAATTAATTGTTTCTTCTTTCATATTATGAATTGAATTGCAAATTGTTTTTGTAAAAACGAGATATATAGTAAAGCAGAAAAATGTCTTAATGATGTATGTATAATGCTTTTCGTAGAGTGTGTTAAATTTGGGTTTGAAAAAAAAAAACTAATTTTTTTAATATGTTAATTTAAAATTTAACTTCACTTTTATGAAAATTAATAAAATTTAATTTAATTTTTATAAAAATCAATTGTAAGAAAATTAATTTTAGTGTTGTAATTAATTTGATTTAGATAAACAAAATTGGGGTTTGATGATGTTTCTGATAATTGAGAGATTTGATAAACTAGCATTTGCTTAGATGCAAATTAGTGGTGATCTTTATTGTTAATTGGCTTTTGTTCATTAATTTTAGATGAGGGGACTAGATTTTTTAATTACACCAAGATTTTGAAAAATCTCACTCTAATTCCATACGTTGCTTTTTAAGTTGATATCTTCAACACTTATACTAAAGAGTTAGCGAACTATCTTTTATATTTTGCAATAGAAGATATTATCTTTGAACAATAGCCATAAATATTCTCTCATCCATTTACTTTACAAAATTAGCTTATAAGAGTGAATTGTTTTTGCTTTTCTGGTAAGGAAGACCAAAATAAATGAGTTTAGTATTTTTTTTTTTGCCTAACTCCATCTTTTCCTTAGGGGCTTCTAATCAATTTTGTATACCTAGTGCTATCAACCAATTCCCTATTTTCAAATATTGAAAGTTTCAAATTCACCTCCATGGCCATAAAAGAATGTTTACAATCTTCCATACCAAATTCCTTCAACAATTCAAGCACATTCATAGTGCAATTAAGGAACATTTGATTAATATAACTAACTATTTCAGCTCCAAGATAACAATGAAGTGACACCCATGCTAGCATATTGAAGCCAACCCAAAGTTCTTCCATAACCACTTTGATTCATAGTTCATTATTTCATGTCATGAGTTGCATTAAAAAATATAATGAAGTTTTTGTTATAACTTTTTTCTAAGAGTTTCTAGAAAATGAAATTTTGAATAAATAGAATGGAAATAGTGACGTACAAGTGAATAAAATTTGAAGTTCTAATTTTCCATGAAGCTATGGTTTGTGAGTAATTGTCAAATCACTGTCAAGCTAGCCATCCCATCCAATGTATGCAAGATCCACTAGTGGATCCTAGGTCCCAACTACTTTAACGCCAAAAACAAATTTCATCGAAAAAACATATAAAAATAAAAATAAAACAAACTACACATTCTCACATTATATGAAATCACACTCTATTACCCAAATAATCAATCAGACATCACATATCACATTTATAAAAAATAACCATGTTAAATATTCTAAATCATAAAAGTCTAATATACTCACAATAAACCATAACAATAAACCATAACAGATGTAATAAAAAAAACCAAATCATAACTGACTAAAAAGTCAATAAACTAAGAGTATAAACCATAACAGATGTAATAAAAAAAACCAAATCATAACTGACTAAAAAGTCAATAAACTAAGAGTATAACTCATCGACCAATCAAATGACAATTCTAAACACTCCATACTCCATTATTCTAGCATAAAAGTCAACTACTTATCATGCACCTCCAAACTAATGCGAAGCAGCGCAGTCTGCGCATTTTCTCATCAAACCTAATGGGAAGCATAACCATTACAGTCTGCGCATTCTTCTCATCAGATACACCTACACCCATTATCGTGTTTCAATAACAATAATCCCGTGTGCTTCAGTAATTGAGCTTGCTTAGAGTAGATTCCCACAACGTTATATTTTATAGAGATCTTTCGAATTGTCGATGAATTCAGTGCTCTGCATCTTGAACTAACCGGCAATGAACTCTGCGTTTGCTTATTGCATTATGCTTTGCGTAACCTTGACAGCCGCATTGGCATCTGACAAAAGAACTTCTTATGAATCTGCAGATGACTCTAATGCTGCCCAATCTCGAGTGGGTTGTAGACTGACCATGAATATCACATCATATTTGGACACAACCTCACATTGAATTTTTGCTTTTGAAAAGTTTTATGC
>APFE030274677.1:30197-104102 GCA_000404065.3 Pinus taeda
TTTTTTTAATATTAAGATATTTTAAAACTATGAATTATGCTTTACAGGACTTAAGTAGATGATAAAAAAATTGGGAAAACTAAATTTGATCATAAAGGAATGGAGGGAATCTAATTGCTACTTAATTTTCAACCATCATCCATCTTGATATATTCACCTTTTTCTCACTTTCAATGGTCTCCCTCAACCCCCTATGATGGAAGTGATTAATCTTAGCAATGGCCTAGGAGTCCTGAGTACAAACGTGGTGTTTGGGTTTCTTATCATTATCATCTAGAGATGAGGAGCATGAACGATTATGCTTAATGTTAGTTGTGTGCTCCTAAATTCTTTGATTGATGGAGTGGCTAGTGTTCCCAATGTAAAGCATCTCATAGGAGCAAGGGATTAAGTAAATACATTTCATGTTTCTAATGTCCACTGGGTCTTTGACGGATCTACGGGAGATCTAAATGGTGTTAAGTATCTTGAAGGTGGTGAACACCTCATGCTTCTTCAAAATACGAGCAATCTTGTTAGTGGTCTCACGGATGAAGGAAAGTTGGAAAATGGTAACCTATTCCTCGAGTTCATTTTTAACTGTAGGTCCTTTAGTAGGTTTTTAAAAATATATGAGAACATGGTGTTTTCTATAGTCATTATTTAAAAAAAAAATCAGGAGATGGATCTTCTCATTATCGAAGTGAGTCTCATTAGAAATAATCAAACCATGGGTAGCGATTGTGTTAAGAACTCAAAATATTTGCACCAAATAATGATAAGAACATACATGAAGATATTTTTTCCGATGAGTCATTTTACAAAAATCCTGGTGTAGCATGGAAACATCTTCCATCCTAGATATAATAACATCAAAGAAAGGAAAGATACCATATACCTTAACTTCCTTTGTGAAGCTAATGGAATCAGAATGAGAATTAATATGTTGAAAAAACAAGTTTAATGTGTCCTAACGATGGGGCGAAATGACATAGCTATTATCGACAAACCTCTTCCAAATATTAGGGTGAAATTGAGGAAAATCCAAAGCCTTGGTTTCAAAATCTTCCATGAACAAGTTAGAAACTATAGGGGAGAGTGGATAGCCCATGGAAAATCCCCAACTTTGCTCATAGAATTTATCTTGGAAGATGAAAAAGGTAGAGGTAGGTAGATATCAACCAATTTGGAAGTGTCAAAATTAACAAAGTGATTGATATATTTTAAAGAGAGACAATGTTAAATCTCATGAAAGTATCCCTAGGATCTAGCTTAATATGTTTTAGTTCATTCACAATGAATGAAAAGTCCTTAATGTAGGAGTCCGCGAGGCCAACAAGGGTCTTGAGTTTTTGGGCTAAGCATTTAGCAAGAAGATAAGTGGGCCCACCTATTGTATTGAAAATGGGCCTTAGTGGGGGCCCATACTTATGTATCTTTGGAAACCCATAGATCCTTGGTGTGAGTGGGTTTCTCTCAATAATATTTTTTCTAAGGGGTTCAAAGGTACTACTAGATCTAATAGCACAAGGGACCTCTTTCAAGATTTTTTTAATAGGATTCTTATTGAGATTTTTTTCACTAGAGAGGTGATCTATCCATTTTCTCATATATTCAACTTTATATAAGATTACAACAAACCCACCTTTATCATAATTTAGAAAAACACTATTTGATTTATCATTTAAGGATTTAAGGATTTAGGTTTGTTGATGTTACTCTGGGGAGGTTTAGATTTCCTAATAACAACAACACAATCTTATCTTATAACCTGCTTAATGTTTTTAGGTGGGTCTTTAATCCCACATTCTATGTTACAATTTTTTTTTCAATAGGGATTTTCTTGTAGCTAAGGAAAACTTTAACCCTTTTTCCAAGATGCGATAAATTAGAGGGTTGAAATTTGTACTCAATAAATTGACTATTTTTTTATTTAAAAGTTGAGATATAACATTATAATTAAGAGGTTTTAGGACCATTATATCATTGAGTATTTCATTTTCTAGGGAATTTGTTGAGGATCATAGATACCAAACCAATAATTAAAATAAGAGATGGGTTATTGAAACATACTTGATGACCTAGAATGATAGGGCTTCTTAATGTCAATAAAATAATTTTCTTCAATATCCTTTCATGTCTCCTTTTAGATAGCATTTAATATAGGTATTGAGGCACAATATTTTATGGAATGATCCTTCTCGCATATGTTGCATGTATTAAGTGGGCACTCATTTAGAGGATGTTTCTTTCAGCACCTAGAGTATAATATAGCTAGAACTTTCTCTACTTCCATGTGTTTCTGCTTTGCATGAAAGACACCAAACTGAGAGGACATCAAGCTCAAAATGTTAGTTTTAAAATTCTCCACAAGGTTCCTAATTTATTCTTGTCTTTTCCCATTATTGGTTGACTTTAGAATCATATTAAAAGTATCATATGTCATGGCCTTGTTTCTCATTGATCCTCTGGAACTACTTTGAAAAAGTTGGGCAATTTGATCATAACATTCCTTGGATATATCTCGTTTCCCCAAGAGATTTAGCATATCAAGGAAATCATCCTGCATTCGTCTAATAACAATTGATTTAACTATTTCCTTGTCGAGATTATTATGCTGAGATATTTGCAAATTATACTGAAGGCGCTCTGTTATCACTCAGATTTTCCTTAGAAGTTATTTAAAAGAAGGAAAGGATCTAAGGTAACTAAAAACCAATCTTTTAAGTATAGATCCTAGCCAATCTATACTCAGAGGGGGCTCTCTCTTTATGATTTAGCGTTGTTTTGATATGATATTAGGCTAGTTATTAATGCTCATGGGATTTTTTTTGTTTTGTTTGGTGGAATTAAGGAAACAGATGGGCAGAACACGTATTTGGGCCATTGGGCTATGGAGTCAAGTAGTAAAAGTATAACAGGATTTGATTAATCAGCAAGGTAAAAGTTCACAAAGCAAGCTAGCATAGCAGGGACAAATCTGAAAATCTTAACGAGGGCCAAGGGAAATGAAGAATCCTTAATAGGGATTAAGATGAAGAAGGGAGTTTTGGCAAGTAGCAAGGGGAATTAAGAATCCTGTACTAGGAGCCAATAGAGGGAATGAACTACAGAAGTAGGGGAGCAACTAAGAATTCCCAAACTTAAGCAATTTAGTAGAAACCATTGAATAATAAAACAATTAAAATAGAGAGCACTTAAGCTAATTTTGATAGTACTATCCCTTGTTTGCTTTTGAGATTCATAAGAAAACACGTGTGATATTTCATAACATAAAGGAAAAAACAATATTCAAAATCAGAGAAATGATACTTATTTATTTCCCACAACGCACATGAATCAAGTGCAATGTCTTGAGATTTATTTAATCCAGTAAACCAATCCAGCCTTGATTACAATAGCTCCTTTATCTCAAAACACAAGTTTTCTGAAATGATTTTTAATCCATCCTAATTACTTCATTTTGTGAAGTATTTATACAAAACATATTACAAAATATCTCATAACTACACGAGATTTATTATAGGAAACAAAATTTATCTTCCACATGGAGATAGAGATAGATGGAAAACATATTGTTTGTTGTCCCTCTATTTGTGAATGTGTTGGTTGCTGGAACTCAGATTTGTCTCTTGTAGTTTTCTTTGGTAATTGTGTGCTGGAATTCACTTTTATCTTCACCTACTAATACTATTTGCCTGTCCTGATACTCTTTACCTATATTTACCAAAATTTACTGTAGTAAACATTTTTAACTCCATATATTTACTATAGTAACTTATAGTATATATGTCATATTGGTCCACCATTTGTTATCTGGTATTTTCATTCTGATCATCTTCCTATACACTTCATCAGCTTCTGTGTACTTTAAAAAATTGGGTCTGTCGATGAATAGGTGCTTCACTTCATGTTCTATGTAAAATAGGTTTTCCAAGCCATCATAAAGCACCTTTCCTGTAGGTAGTGATTTTAATGCTGAAGAGCTAGCTCGGATCCTGGCCTATTTGTTTAGTCTCTCAATATAGTCTTCATGTGTCGTCAACTTGTCATTTATGACCAATGGGCTTGGAAGTCCTTTTTCTCTCAAAATTCCATACTTGAACACGAAGCTATATATATCTATCTGAATGCTTTGACACCTTTTTTCTAAGTTAAGCATCAAGTTCCTTTTAGTAAGAACTTTCTTAATTTCAATGATGGTAGCTATTCGATCCTCAATTTCTATTTTCTCTCGCTGATGCCAATTTCTTCTGTTCAAAAAAATAATCAATTGATTCGCCTCTTCAAGCTTATCTCCCAATTCTTCTTTGGTCTTCTGTATAGCTTCCATAGCTATCTTGACTAGTTCAGTCTGAAAAAAATTATCTGGATAGAAGGCCAAATATCATTAATGGAATCAATCATATTGGCCCACAACATATGTCTCATATCTCCTAGTGGTTTTTCTAGTGTTAAGTCCTTCTCCAGGACTCTGATTCTTTCCTCCATCCTTTTGTTTTTCCTTTCTTTTTCTTTCTTATGAATTTGTGCAAGTTCATAGTTTGTTTCCATACTTGATATTTTTTCGTTGAGATTTTTCAATTCAATAGCTTGGATACTCATCTGTTCCATGGCTTTGATCACTTCATCTATTTTTTCTACTGTTGTTCCTGCACTGGTTGATGTACCTGTAGTTGGAATAGTCTCTGATACTGGTAATGTTGTCATTGGTGGAAGTGTTGATGCCAAAGAAGTTGCTAGAGTGGAGGGTACTGCTATAGAAATTGTAGGTATGACAGTCTGAGGGGTAGTGGCCAGATCACTCTACTTTGACTATATTTCTTTCTCCAATTCCTTTTCAGTTTCTTTTAATTGATAATTTAACTTAAGGACTAAGTCCATGACTTCTTCCTCCTTTTGTTTTTCTATGACTTCTGTAGTTTGAGGATGGTGGACAGGAGGGATCTTATGCTGCTTCTTTAATGTAGTTATATCATCATTTCTCTTCTTAATCAGTTGTTTAGCTGCTTTGACATCTTTAGGATCGTGTCCCAATTCTATCACCAGGTCTTCTAAAGTTTTTATTCTGATGTCTTTAGCCTGAGAGGAGGCCTTTTCCAGTTGCAGTTGTGTTGTGGTGTTGTGCAATGAATTTTGTAACTGATGTGTTGTGATGGCCTTATTATTCAATGTGGAATAGACCATTTCACCATTCAGCTTGTGCAGTTCTATTTGTTCAATTAGATGGATATCCTTTACCAAAACTTCAAAATCACTCTTCAAATAGTCAGCCATTGACGAAGCTCATTTGCATTTTTCATTCCTTTATGTCAAAATATGACATAGGTCTAGTTTGGTTAGTTGGAGCAATTTTGAGGTAGTGAGCATAGGTTTGAGCTTTTAATTTCTCATTCCTTGCTTTAACTTATTTGTATTTTCCTTTAATGTCTAGGCTCTATTCAGAGAAGGCTCTGAAATAAGACACCTTTGCGCTTTGTTGTATTTCCAATGCTTGTATATGTGAGGTGGACGGTGTACCACCTGCTGGGATAGTCTACATACTGTCTGTCTTTTCTGCCACTGTGTTGCCTGTGGTCTCCTCGGTGTATTATTCTTCTGTGTAGGGGTTCAACCTTTTCGTTTTAGCAAAATTTTGATCAATAGGCTTTTTGGAAGGAGTGGCCTCTTCCCTATCTCTTTTAAGATTTCTTTCCCCGTTGAGGGAGTCTGCAACAGAGGAGGGTTGCTCGTGATTTGCTGAGGTTGAGCTAGCTCCTTTGTGATTTTGGGCTTCTCAGATTCTTCTTGTTGTTCTGAATCTTCTGCCAATTCGGAGGTTCGATATAAGGAAATAATTTATGTTTCTTCCTCCTACTACAAATGAATCTGTGAGGGTCATAGGCCCAGATGAAAATCTTTTTTAATTTCAATCTCTGGAGGATTTCATCTACATCCTTTCCAGCTTCTTTATTATTGCAAATAAATTTTCTTAGGTGATCCTTTATTCTCAGCTGGGCCTTCTTGTTGGTCTTGACAAAGTGAATCTCATCAGAATTTATCATTTTCCTATAGTACTCTAGAGAAAATAATTGCATGGGGAAATATTTAGGTAATTTATAAGGAGGAAACTCACACACATATATTCTGATATCGGTATGGGTTTGGTATAAATACCAATCCCCAACTTTGTATTGTTTGGAAATTTGGAGAACCCTCTTGATGTTTGCACTAATTCTGGGAGGGGGACTTCCTATCAACATTGTAGTCATAGGATGTACAAATTGGTCAATAAAATTTATAAATGGATAGGGAGAAGAATAAGACTTGTGGAAAAGAGAAGTCTAGAAGATGACAGATCTAGAATTCCTTCTGGTATCAAGCTTTTGTATATAGAAGGGAAACCTATGAGTCTGATAGAAAAGAAACAAATGATATAGGACTGATGAATACTTGAACACCCTCCCATTTTCAAGTCTCATAAACTGATCATGAATTTTATTTGCGATGAATTTGGCATAATCAAAATTGACTGTAGGAGGTTGACCGGGGGTAAAAATAGACATACCAACTAAAATAGTCTCATCTACATATTCATTAGTGGTAGAACCCAAAATGCTTGATAGCATTGTTGTGATGTCTCTGCCTAGATCAAAAAATAAGGCTGACATGTAAGGAGGGGGGTCCTTTGGCATGTGTTTTTCTTCAGAAATGAAGGTCTGGAGGATTTGGGTACTTCTAGAACAAGACATCTTGGAGAATCTTCCAAGAAAATCAGCAATGGACATGGCGGTTAGGTCTTGACCAGGCTGCAACTATAACATCTCGTTTATGGACTCAACTGTAATGGTGAAAAGGATTTTATGGTCTAGGGACATTACAACTTTCGTAATAGGGTCATAGCTTGCATGACAGTAATGAATAATTTCTGCAAAGACATGAATACTCAGGAACTGATACTTGGGGAGGTTCGATTCCTAGAGACCTATCCTATCTACATGGTTGAAGTAGATATCCCGGTATTTGCAATGCAATTTCAAAGGGGTTTCGTCAAAGGTGAGGAATTTTATCTGGGAATCTTTGTGAGCCAGGGGAAGATGTTTTAAATTTCTATGGGGAGTGGTAACTAGCATGACATTTAAAGCAGCTATAACATCCATCCTCGGTTCTTGCAGATTTCAAGGATGAGGGTAGGGAATTTTAAGGAATTATGAAGAACTGGGTCATTTCAGCGAGTCTTTAGACTGTCAAACATTTTAATTTCACTAAAATACTTGGTTTTTACAGTAATTTAGTATAGGTTCAATACGAAAATGGGGTTTCTCAGTAAAACGGGTAAATACCTAGTGATGGTTGCATGAAGGGAGAAATGACTCAAGTGCGCTATTTGCACGGACCTCATGGGTCTCCAATGGCAATATGGAGTTCATCAGTTTCTAAAGGTTGACAGTTGGAAGTAGGCTAATATCTTGAACATACTCTGAGTGTGCATGGAGAACAGAAGGTCTTTTTCTAGGTAAAACAAAAATAATGAGTATTTTTGGGTTTATTGGAAAAGTCAATGTTTTTGGTGTGTATAATGGAAATGTAACAATTGGCGTTGGAAAGTGACAGTTGGCACCAACTGACAGAAATGATGTTTTGTCATTTAGCGAACGTGGTAAGCGTAGGCAGTAAGTAGAATTTATCACACTGCTTATGAGGGTATCGCGTTATTAGGAGAGGTCCGCCCAATGCCATTCATCGAGCGACACGTAGCGGTGGGATAAATAGTAAAACCACTCACATCAGGTGGGTAAAGGTTCGCATCAGAGGCCGCCGAATATGAGTGTCAGCTGTTAGATCTAAAGGGGTCAGATCGTACGGTGGTCGGTAAGGGGACTTGATTGGGCTTTAATGGAGGGCCTCGACGGGATAGTAACTATGGATTACGGAGATTAATGATGTCGAGGTCGATGTGATTGGAGGAAGCTTCTTAATTAATCACATGTTAATTAATTAATTCCTTTTTAATGTAGCGGAGGGTTGTAGATCTTAATTGATCACATATAGGCTAATTATCTATTGATTAATTAATTCATCTAATTATTTCTTTATTGGGGTTTATATTTCAAACCGGGGTGGGATATTAACATAAGGGATTTTAATAATACATATGGGGACCAGGCGTATTTTCCGGGAGTTAACTATAATAAATTAATGTTAATATGAAATGAAAACGGAAATAAGAATGCGTTAAGTAAAATGCTTCAAAATATATTCACATTTTCGCATTTAAACATTATAACTTAGGCTTAGGTGCATTCTGTCAGTTTTTTCTGTGAAAAGGGGTTTTGTATGGGAATAATTACTTTTCCCAAGTAAATAGTGATTTTACTTTGGGAAAAGGGGGTTTGAGGGAAGATGAATGAATTATGGAGGGGGTGAATGTTGATGAGGTAGTTTTAACACTTGGAACCTGTAATTCATTTGGGCCAAGGGTCCGGTCCCTCCAAAAGTCAGATAAATGCTTCGAGCCCCTTTGAATTATGGTTTTCGGTGCTTTTATTGTTATTTGTGGGAAATTAGTGATATTAGGGGTAGAAGGAATGAGGAAATTAATAACCTGACTTTGTAAATGCCTCATTGTTATCCATATTTTTAAAGTATTATGATAATGGAAGTAAATGATATGAGTTTCGACTAATCATTCATCATACACCATTCTGTGACCATTCATCTACTTACCCACCTGCACACCCTACCATTTTTTCTACATTTTATTAGGTCACACTTAAGCTGGAAAGCTCTTATGAAACATTTTCTTTCTTTTACAATGGAAATCTGTCTAAGTCTATCCTTATTACATCCAAGGGCTCAGATTAAATAGTTGAGCTCCTTTTATTCACTCTACCTATCTACTTATCTGCCAATATTAAATAGTTTGGTCAGATTTTACTCTCTATCTATAGACATATAAATTGAAAACATGAAATAGTCAAGTTTACACTATTTGAGTACCATGGATTGTGGCATAAGTAACAAATTGCACACAATCATTATTATACAAAAAATAAAATAGCAGTGGCATTTTGACTTGCACACTTTCATGGTCTTTCCTTTTTCTTTGGGGTTCACTTTCCCTCTTTTCGACCTTTCTCATTCTTTTTTTGTCCTTTGATTTTTCTTTTAGGATATACCCACTTTACATTTTTTTATTTTTTACAAATATGGAAAACATTTGTAGAAGCAAAGGTATGTACATATTTTGGAGATAACTAAGTCAATCATAAGTTATGACACATATTGGTATAAGAACATAATAATGGCTCCACTTGGGGATGGCTTTCCCTGGTGGAAAGTCAAGAAATGTAGACCAATGGCCTTCTGAGATATTGTGATTTTACTCTCTAATTTCCTTTGATTCTGCTGCTTTATTGATATCTATGAAGTGATAATATTCGAAGCTTAGGGCCTTCTCTTCAAGCTTTAACTCCAAAACTTAACCATCCAATCAACACTTGAACATTTTGGAGGATATATTATGTACAACTAAAATTGGTAAAATTAGTAGCTTGGGTCAATGTAGTACTTCAACATTTGACCATTGACTCATCCTCCTTCTAACTCTGCACCATTTAACTCTTTGAGAAAATAAGAATCATTCCCTCTAAAGGCATATATCATGTATGGACCTTTCCACAGGAAGTCAAACTTCCTATGTTTTGGTTTGTCGACCCTTTTGGAGTCCCACTTCAAAACTTTCTCACCAAGATAGAAGTCTTCTGCGTTGGTTCTTTTATCAAAAATTTTCTTAAGTTTTTGTTGTAGTGCTTGGGCTCTAATGTATACTTCCTCCCTGGTTTGATGCAAATGAATGGTCTGATTGATTCTCCTCTGAATATCATTTGGCTCGACTTAGGATTCCTACAGTAGTTTCATTACTCTTATTCCTAATGATGAAGGGAAAATTGCTTCCATTCCATAGAGTAACTGATAGGGACTGGTACCAATGGATTTCTTAGTTGTAAACTTGTCTTCCCAGAAAGCATTGATCAGTTTCTTGTTCCATGTTTTCTTATTTTCTTCCAACAATTTTTTAATAATATTCACTGAGCTTTTGTTGGAGGATTCTGTAAGTCCATTTCCTTGGGGATAAGAGGTTGTAGAGTGACCAAGGCTTATATGGTATTTATGGTAGAAATCAATCATCCTTTTTTATTTAAATGCTTCATCATTGTATGTGATAATTTTTTCTGGACAACCAAATCTAGATAGAATATTGGCCTCTAGAAAACCTATGATGATAGTATCAGTGGCTTGTCTGGAGGGAATGGCTTCTATCCACGTTTTAAAGTAATCTGTGGTAGTCAGTATCCATCTATGTTGAGTAGAAGAGGCGGGGTGAATTTCTCCAATGAAGTCTAGATCCCATTATTGAAATGCCTTTTCAGTAGAAATGGGTTTCAAAGGTAAAGGCAAAATCTTTCTTTTTCCTTTCAATATCTGACAGTTGTGGCAGGATGTTACAAACTTTTTTACATCAGAAAACAAGGTTGGCCAATGAAATCCAGATCTTAGGATTTTATCAACTGTTGTCTTCCAGTAGAGGTGTCCTCCATAATCACCTACATGAAATTCTTGGAGTACTTTGTTCGATTCTTCCTTAAACAATTTAGCAAAATGCCTTCATGATTTTTCCAAAATAAAGTATTATCCATTATGTAAAATTTCAAAGGTTTCATTTTCAAGAACCTATTTTTAGTTCTGGACAACCCTCGCGGAGCTTGTAAATTTCGTATAATGTATATTATATCAGCATATCAAGGTGAGTCTAAAAAGGCTTGGCTGATCTATGGAGTCGCCATCTCCTCTTCATTATCTAGTCCTAGAATAAAATTTATACCTAGGGCTTCACAATTGGTTTCAGCCATAATTTTAGCCAGCCCTTCGCCTTTGATTAATTTTGTAGGTGTAATCTCTATGTCATACTCTAATACGGTAGCTATCTACTTTCCCCTCTTGCCATCAATTCCAATCTGCGTTAGAATGTCTTTGACTACAACATTGGGAACGTAAGCTATAATGTGAGAATACAAGATATATACTTTGAAATATTTGATTGCTTGTACCAAAGTAAAAGCCTATTTTTCCATTATGTTATACTTTAAGGATGAATCACTTAGAGCTTTACTAAACAAGGCTATTGGTTGTTCGAATCCCTGATCATTCTTTTGTAGTAAAACTGCAATAATACTATGTTCAGATGCAAAAGAAAAAATGATAAATTCTCTGTCAAACATTGGACTTATGAGGACTGGTGTTTGATTCAATGCTAGTTTTATCTTCGAATGATTTTTTAGCCTCTACTATCCATTTAATAGTTTAATCTTTCTTCAACATGTTATTTAATAGTCTAATCAATTCAGCTACGTTCGAGATGAATATTCTTAAAAAAATTATTTTTCCTAAAAATGCCTAAAGTTCTTTAATGTTCCTGGGGTGAGCTATTTGCAAAATAGCCTCAATCCTGGTTGGATCAATCCAAATTCCATCTTTGGAGATAATGTGGCCTAATAGTTTTCCTTCTTCCAAACCAAATAAGGAACTTTTAGGATTTAGCAAGATTCCATATTTCCTACACTTAATAAAGACCTGCCTAAGATGATCCAAATGCTATTGATCTGACTTGGAAAGCACTACGATATCATAAAGGTATATAACTAGGATATAAAGTGAACATGCTTGACTCTTTTCCTTCCACTCATTCATTTCCAAATTCTTTATATTTTTAATATTATAAAATAAATGATTGCTCCACCACATATTATTTCAACCATATATAATTATTAGGTGCGTCAATATCAACATAGTGGAAAAAACAACATTATACCACTGCAACACATGCAAGCATTCTCCAATGTAAACAATATGCACACAACATATGAAAATAATGCAAGCACATGTATGCGACATTCACTCTCTAAAGCCATATATATGTTCAAATTCATCTTTTCGTTATGTCGTTGCCTCAACCTTCTTTAGTCTTGTCTTGTTTTGCTATCATGGAATCTTGCCTTTTGCTTTCATGGAGATTTTCCTTTGTTTTCATGGAGTCTTGCCTTTGCATCACAACAATTCCCTTTAATAACAAATTAGCGTCACCACAAATTATTCATTAAACAATCTCTACAACATTATCCAAGCATCAAGCCATCAACATGCCAACATCAATGTTGTGTCAAACCATCAATGTATCTGCTTCTCCTTTGTGCCATGCTCCTGCTTACCTTGCTGCTCCTTTGCCATCAATGACAATATTGCCAACATATACTACTAACAACATCCTAAAATATTCCATGGAGGTGAAATTACCACCTATCGAACCGATAATTATGTAAAATTAAATTAAAATGATGGAATTTCTATTCCAAAATAAACCAACTTATCGAACATAGTTAAAAATAAATAAATCAAATAAATTATAATATCTAAGAAAAATAAATAGGCATCAAAATTTTTAATGTATATTCTTTTTATTCATTTAATATAAAACAATAATTAACAAGGACTACATAGTAGCTAGTACCTTCCGTTTAACTTAAATATAGACACATAAATTTTTTATAAAAAAATAAAACAACTAATAAAATATTGTATTGTGGAATGCCACCACAAAAAATTAAGAAATATGATTAACTAGTATTGTTTACATTACCATAAGAAAGAAAGAAGGAAAATTATTATAATGTCCACAAGGCTAAAGATAGATTATGGGACAGACTGCTTCTTCATCGGGTTGATGTATTTGACCATTTTCTTGTGAAACCTCACAATAAATGCTCATAGCTTCTTGACAAACCCCTTGCTAAATGGATTATCCCAAGAGCTAGATGCTAGAATATCTACATAACTTTCCTTGTTGTCTTTGAAGGCCTCACATTCTAAAATGAAATGCTTTTCTATTTCCACTTTTCCAGAAGAACAAAAAATATATACTCTTTCCTCCCATGCTTCTTTTGTCCTTTTCCAATACCTTGTTTCACAACAGAGTTGATGAGAATTAATCCTTAACCGAGCAATAAGAATTTTGGCTCTCCAAGAAATATTGGCCTCTATGTATTCTTTTTGTTGATGATTATGAGTGGGATTAAAACACTTCAATATTGTATTTTTTCTTTCCCCTAGCTCTTTATCCCATGTACCCTTGTGGAACTTATCCATAACAAAATATTTTATCTCTTTACTATTTATGAGACACATGTTCAAGCAAATACCCCATTTAATAAACCATTTGTTATTTTTCTCCATCTAAGTATTTTTTCTTTTGCACAATATGTCATTAAGGACAACCTTAGGCAATCTGCACTCTTCCATTTACTCACTTTTCTTTAAATACCTTATGAATCGCACAATAGAAATTTCTTCAATAAGAGAAGCCCCTCTTTCAGTTAACAAAATAGAGTAAAGAACTACACTTGTAATTTTGAATTTGTTTGTAATCAAACGCTTCTCAATTTTCTCAATTTCTTTACACTGCATGTCAGGTGTACTGCTCTCCCACACTTCACAACCATAGAGAATCACTGGAATCACTAGAAACCCAAAAAGAGTTTGAGTGGTTTTCAAGTCCCATAACTCTTTGTCTCTAAACCTATTTTGAAAAGCATAAATGCTTTCCAATCCCCCAAAGTTCTTTTATTTCGATTATGAGGTATTTGTAATCCACAACTTCTTCCAAAATGTTGCCTCCCAAGTGGAACTTATGTTGGTTATGTTTTCTTTTTTTAGAGAAAACCATTACTTTCATTTTTCTAATATTGACTTGCGTCCCCACCCTTCTACAAAAATCCTTAAGGGACAGTAAGTGCTTTTGCAAACCAAGAACAGATTTAGCGAGCATAATAAGGTCAACTACATACAAAAGATGCCTTACAAAAACTTGCAAAATTGGATACCATCACCCCCTTGTGAATTTAACCACTCCTCAAACCACCTTGCTTGACTTGGATATCGCTTCTAAATCTTTCAGAAATGCTTGCTGAAGTTCTAGTTTTTATTTTCACCTTTTCATATAGCATATGTGCAACTACTCTCAAATATAAACACACTTTTAACGTATTATTATTATTTTTTAATTGAACCCACATATAAACTCCACTTCCGTAAAACCAATATTGAATTTATATTTTGTTTATTCATAATAATTAAATCAATTTCTAACTAGGGGAAACATTGACATCAGATTAAATTTGTTGAATGTTAAACGTTAACCATTTATACTTTGTTGGGAATTTCTGATAATTCCAGAATAGACAAATAGAGAATAATACTCTGTTTTTCACACTCTCTTTTTAACACAGGAAATTTAAAAAAAATCATTTGCGGAATATGGTGTTTCAGTAACGCAGAATTGGTGTTTCAGCAACACTCTGTTTTTGACGCAGCAAAAAAAAAAATATTTTATGATAACAGAGTTTCAACAACACACAAGAAAAGGGACTTTGTATTCATTAACAATACTTCCTCTAACAAAGGGATTACAACAAGGCTGCTTCAGAGGCAATTCAAAAACTTCACTCTGTAAAAAAAAAATACATTACTGTGTCTGCACTGTTGTACATTACAAAAAGCAAAATATTGTGTCTCCTCTGAAAATCAACACACTGTCTTTGTACTACTATGTTTGCACTTTGCACTACAGTGTCTGCACTGTTGTGCATCTACAAAACACTCTATTTGAGCTAAAAAATCTTACACTAGTGTGTGTAAATTTTTCAGTCATACATATGTGCTGCTGCATATTACAAAAGAAAAAATATCTCTGTACTGCTGTGCATTACAAAGAACACTTTGTCTCTGCTCAGCTCACACCACTCAGAAAAAAAAACAAAAAAAAAAAAAAAAAAAAAAAAAAAAAACACAAAAAACAAAAAAACATACATTCATATATGGCAACCAAAAAAAAAGATTGCGTGAACCAAAAAAAAAAAACTAGTTGAAATTTTTATGACAAGACTAGAAATTAAAACAAGGTATGGAGGGGCTGAAAAATAGGTTTAATTCCTGAAATTTCTGGATGTTGCGGTACATTCTCCATGTCCCCAGTAAAACCTCTTGTTTACTATTTTTACCAACTATAATAAATTATCACCATTTCGTGAATGACCAACATTCCGTAATAAATCACTGTGTAATGGTGAATTCAGGAAAGGACTGGAGCTACAACTGTTTAATGGTGGATACATCATTGTAGGGTATGGCAAAGGACTGGGCATGCAGTTGAAAATAATATTTCGACACTCCCCTTTAGTTACATCTGCTGGGTTATCAGTCATACCCAGACATTTTCTCAAAAACTCAAAACTTTTTGTCCCAATGGTTTGGTTAGAATGTCTGCAACCTTCTCCTCAGTTCTGTAATGTACTAAAACAATTTCTCCATTGCTTACCAATTCCCTGATGTAATGAAACCTTGTGTCAATGTGTTTCTTTCTCTTATGAAACACGAAATTCTTGGATAATGCAATAGCTGAGCTATTGTCACAATAAATCACAGTTCATTTTGCCTGCTCTTGGCCTAAACTCCTTAACATCCTTCTCATCCAAACTACTTGACATGCTACTACTATAGCTACCACATATTCAGCCTCTGTTGTAGACAATGCTACAATAGGTTGTTTCTTAGAAGCCCATGAAATAGCTCCTGAACCCATGTGAAAAACATAACCGGATGTGCTTTTCTAATCATCTACACTTCCAGCCCAATCACTATCAGTGTATCCAACTAAATATAAACATTCTGAAGCAGTATATAAAATGTCAAACCTTTTAGTACCTTTAACATACCTCAGAATTCTTTTTGCTGCGTACCAATGTGCTTCTTTTGGCCTCTCCATGAATCTGGAAATTAAACTAACAACATGCATAATATCTAGCCTAGTTGCAGTCAAATACATAAAGCTGACAACTATGCTCTTGTACAAACTAGGATCAAAATCTTTGCTGTTGTCCTCTTTGTTGAGTTTTAATCCCATCACTATGGGAGTGATTGCTGCCTTGCTGTCCTGCATATTAAATCTTTCCAACACTTCATTTACATATTTTTCTTATGAGATAAAGATCTCATTTTCATTTTGATCTACTTCCATTCCTAAGAAGTATTTCAGCAAACCCATGTCAGTCATTTCAAATTCTTCTTTCATGACTGTTTTGAAATTTTCAATGAGATAATCATCATTACCTGTGAAAATAACATCATCAACATATAACACAACAATTAGTATTTTACCATTGTTTTATTTCATGTAGAGGGTGGGTTATCCCTCACACTTTTCAAATCCATTTTCCAGTAGATAGGAATCTATCCTGCTGTACCATGCTCTTGGTGCTTGCTTCAGCCCATAAAGAGTTTTTTTCAATCTGCACACTTTGTGCTCTTGGCCTTTCTTTTCATAGCCTGGAGGTTGTTCAATGTAAACCTCTTCCATTAACACTCCATTTAGAAATGCTGACTTCACATCCATTTGGTAAACTTTCCACTTGTTTTGTGTTTCTATGGATAGCACTGCTCTCACGGTTTCCATTCTAGCAACTGGTGCAAAAGTTTCCTCATAGTCTCTCCCAACTGCTGCTTATATTCTTTGACAACAAGTCTTGGCTTGTGCCTTTCTATTTTTCCTTCAACATTACTCTTGGTCTTGTAGAACCATTTAACTCCAATGACTTCCTTTCCTTTTGGTAGTTCAACTAAATCCCATGTCTTGTTTCTTTCTATGACATTGATCTCCTCATCCATAGCTTCTATCCATTTCCTATCCTTAATAGCATCTTTGAAATGAATAGGGTCATCAACATGACAATATAAAGACAACAAAGAATTCATACCTTCATTTGTTGCCTCTTGTTCATAAATATCACTTAAATTTCTGAACTTATTACCTCTTTCATTTGGCGTACAAGTGCTTGAAGAAGCACTTGAATTTCCTCCTTGTGGTGTGCTTGGAGAAGCACTTTCATTTCTCCTCAAAGTTGTCTCTCGCTGCCCTTGTGTTGTTGCTACTGTTTGGGGATGTGTTTCAGCCATCTCCTCATCATCTTCATCATGAGACAAACAATTTTTAACATTCAATGTTTTCTCTATGCTTCCATCCCAAGCTTCCTCCTCAATGAACTGAACATCTCTGCTCACAAAAAACATCTTGGTAGATGGGATATACAGCCTGTAAGCTTTGGATTCCTCACTGTATCCAATGAAAATACATTTCTCCCCTTTGATGTCCAACTTCTTCCTTAGCTAATCTGGAATGTGTGCATAAGCCACACATCCAAAAACATTCATGTGGGTGACTCCTTTCATTCTCCCACTCCATGCTTCTTCCGGCACTTTGTTCATCACTGCTTTTGTAGGGCAACTATTCAAAATGTACGCTGCACAATGTACAGCTTCAGCCCAATAATCATTTGGCAAATGCTTTGCCTTCAACATGCTCCTTGCCATATCCATGATTGTCCCGTTCTTCCTTTTAACAACTCCATTTTGCTGCAGAGTGTACCTTGTGGTAAACTGTTTGTGACTTCCATTTTCTCTACAAAAACATAGAAATTATTTGGAGATATACTCACCTCCTCTATTAGTTCTTAGAACTTTAATATGTAGCCCACTTTTGTTTTCTACAAGTGCTTTGAAATTTTGAAATTTTTCAAACACTTCACTTTTGTTCTTCATGAAATAAACCGAAGTTTTTCTAGTAAAATCATCAATGAATGTTAGAAAATATTGGCTGCCTACTAGTGATGGAGTTTGCATCGGTCCACATAAATCTGAGTGCACAATCTCTAAGGTTTCTTTTACCCTTATGCTTTTCCCAGATGGAAAACTTTCTCTATGTTGTTTCCCCAAGATACAAGCTTCACAAAGGCTTTCGGGTTTCTTTATCAATGGTAATCCTCTTACCATTCTTTTTCTACTCAACAAGTTAAGACTTGCAAAGTTGAGATGTCCAAATCTCAAGTGCCACAACCAATTTTCATCCTTTGGTATGCTTTGGAAAGCCTTTTGTGACATTGCTGCTATTACTTCTTTATTTTTCAAATCTGTCTTTATTCTAAGAGGGAACATCCTGTTCCTTGTCATCTTCACTTCAACAATACATCTTTTGCTTGGTGCTCTATCCATGATGGTGCATACATCATTCACAAAGAAAACATTGTACCCCTTTTGAACAAGCTGACCAATACTCAAGAGGTTACATTTCATTCCAGGAACATAATAGACATCTACTATGGTTTTCTTTTCACCTTTATTTGTAAATATTTTAACTTCTCCTTTTCCCATAACATAAATTTTACTATCAGTCCCAAGTGTGACTTGTGATTTCACATTTTGACCTAATTTAGAAAACAAGGCTTTGTTTCCTATCATATGGTTGCTGCAACCACAGTCTAGAAACCAGATATCATCACTGTTTGTGTCAGCCATGTTACAAGCTAAAAGCACATTATCTTGGCTGATATTTTCTCTAGTGATATTTGCACTAGATCTATTATTCATATCATGCTGCTTCTTCTTACATTCATTGGCATAATGCCCATATTTTTTACAATAATAACATTGGACATTGGATTTTTCATATCTTCAACACTTGACATGAGTTTCGTGTCGTAAGGCCTCCTACAATGAGTCACTTCCTATTGACTTTAGCTCACTATATAGGAAGTTGATCTAGAAACCTTCAGAAACTTGGAGCCTTCATGCCTGAATGGCAGGTTTCTCTCCTTCAATGACAGGTTCTCATCATTGACCTTAAATCGAATGATTCTATGAGTGTTTGACATTAGCACATCTATTCGCAGTTCATAGATTGTACTAGAAGTACATTGAGATCCATTGTCATTACTGGTGGTTTCTCTTGCACTTGTTATCTGTTCACATCATTGATCAGTAATCAAGTAGTCTCTACCATGTTCGACTACGAGAGATTCAATCACATGGATAGATTCATGATATGGATTGAGAGATGGAAATCAAGACCCTGGATCTAGTTTCATCCATCTAGGTTGTGTAGAGTTATTAAATATTCATGATTGTAAACATAGATCCATTGATGGTTGCGTCCATACTATGTCATCTATTGACATGGACCTTCAGATGTATTTCCATATTGGTTCTTTGAGATATTTATGCTCTGATTATGGTAATGTACCTCCGTGATGATTATATATTGCATTATAATATTTGATTGATTGTTCTGGGTCTCTGACTGAAGTATCTAACCCGAACCTTGGCATGATAAACCACTTTTTCCATCAAACATCTCTTCTGATTTTTCGCTTTAGGGGGCAATCTGCTACATATCATTTTGTCGCATTAATAAAATGACCATTAGTTTGGATATTTTGATATCCATGAAAGTGTCCCAAAGCATCCCCTTGTGAGGCTAGAACCTAAATCATCCTAAAGAGAATGAAATTCCTAGATATCAAGGCTCAAAAACTTATTTTGGGCTTCTTGTGCAGTTCCCTAGTCCATTTCTATGCATACGCTACCATTAGAAATTGCGCACAAGTACGCTTTAGATGACACTATGACGTACGCACATGACTTAACACAATTAAAAATACAAAGTTAAGTTTATAAGCATTGTTAGTCAAATATTTCCCAATTAACAAGCTTCAAATGGATTCCTATTCAGCTTTGATCCCTCCCATCATGGAGCTATTTTCCTCTCTTTGTGGATCCCCTATCCCACCATTTGTGGACCTCATCCCTTAGGAAATGGATCCCAAACCTCCTCCTCTTGGCCTATAAATCAAACAAAGGCCAGAGGATTGGGGAGGACTATTAAAGGTAGGCTTATGCTTCCAAAATTTGGCTAGGAGGATTTTCATCCAAAGCGAGGTTTGGATATTGTGAGAAGAGGCTTGTAACATCAAGGCTTTGAGTTTGTAAGTTTGTTCTCCATTTTATTTAATATAAAAAGAAGTTATTCTCTCCTAATTATGTCATATATTATATCATTTGTGGGATTCCTTGATCACTCACATAGGTTATGATTGGTTATTGATTCAATTTATGATATATATTGAGTTAGATAGTTCATTTACCTTTCATGCTAGATACTAGATGCTTTGATCCTTTTTGTGTTTTTGTCTATGCAGATCTCCTTCAAGACAACATGGAGAAGCTATGGAAAGCGCTGGAATGGTCTCTAAAGAATCAAGGGGAAGCTAACTGTCAAATGCACTAAAAGAGACTTCGACAGGAATTTCTGTAAACGGAAAGTGATATCTCTCATATTGTATGTTTCAATAAATCGTAAGCTAAGGAAAGGTAGCAATTTTTTTTTGTTTGTTTCTAGATTTCTTCGAGGTCTAGGGAGATCCATCTTGTCCATAAGAAGGATTGGTCCGCCTAACAAAATCATACAAATTATAGATCAATGATTGGAATATTGTTTTACCTCATTGACTCAAGATCAGACATCATGCAAGCAATAGGCATGGTGGCCAAATTTCAATCAATTCCTAGAGAAAGCCATGTCATTGCTATAAAGAGGATTTTCAAATAACAAGGCATAGAAAACTTTGGTTTATGGTATGCAAGAGGTAAAGGCTTTAAATTAAGAGCTTACACCGATGTTTACTTGGCAGGAAACCTTGATGACAAGAAAAGTACCTCTAGCGAAACATTCTTTTTGGGATATTTTCCTGTGTCTTGCGTCAACAAAAAATAAGACTCGATCTCTTTATCTATGGCTGAAGTTGAGTAAATTGTTTTTGCCACCTGTTACACATTGATTCTTTAGATGAATAAGACCTTAAAGGAAATCAAGGTAGAGTTGAATGATTCAATTCCAATCATTTGTTACAACATGTGCTATCAACATTTCTAAAATTCCTATTATTCATTCTAAGACCAAGCATTCTAATTAAGTTTCATTTTCTAAGAGAACAGGTTGTTGCCAATGTTGTTCGACTTGAATATGTGGCCACTAATGAGCATATTTCATATATATTCACAAATGCTCTCACGCAATAACCCTTTGAATATCTCTGGAAACAAATAGGAGTTGTTTCCCCACATCCAAATGGGCCAATTTGAATGAGTACTGGTAGCTACTCAATTTCTTGGATCAATTAAAGAGTAGGTTGTAAACTTTCAAGGGAAGTTTCTTTCATTGGGTACAACCTTTGTTATTTATGACAAAAGGGGAGAATAATTTTATGAGTGGAATGATTATTGATGATAAGGGGAGTGTGGAGATGGAGAGAACCATGCTTGGTTTCAAGGCGAGTTTCTACAACAAGGTCTGGAATTGTTACCATCAAGGTCAAAGGGGGAGATTGATGGATAGTTGGTGTGGCATCAAGTGTGTTGGAATTGTTGTCAACTAGGATAACATTGATGTCAAATGGGAAATGAGGGAATATGCATGGTGTGTTCAACTCAGGGGGATTCTTTAGGTAGATACAATATTTTGTAGAGAATCATCATAGTAGCAAGTTAGTTAAAGAAGCTAAAATATTATAACTATGGTGCTTGGGGAGTACTAGGATTTGAAGAATTATTTTACTTACAAGAGTCAATTCATATGATTCTAGAAATGGCACAGTTGGATAGTTCTTGTAAAAATTTTTTACAATGGTATATAGAAGCCTAAAATCACTTAAAGATGAAGGAGTTATGGTTAGTTGAAGATTGGAAGAAAGGCGGCTAAGAAGGTAGGGCCTCTTAGGAGAAATAGAGAAGTATAGTTGGGCCTTGAGCCCTGCCTAATCGAGCCTCTAGCGAGTCAAGCCTCGACTCCCAACTAAGTGGGACCCTTTACTCGAGTGTATAAGTGTAATTAGGCCTTTGGCCTAGTCAAAGGTCAGCCCAATCAGGAAGTTTTAGAAAGAGTACAAAGGATTTACCCCCAACCCCTAACCCATGTGGGACAATATACAAGTGGCATTCAGGGTGGCAGGATAACGCTAGTATAGGGTGACATGGAACTCCAGGAATGTGACACATGGCATGTGTTTTCGAAATTTTTAGGAGGAAAAGTGGGTCAAATCCTGGTGACACGTATCCCCACCCAAGAGGAACTAAGTGGCATTGATGATGTTAACATGATTCAGGCATGATGTAAGTTAATGATGAGGCAGGACCTCAAATTTTGTGCTAGGGTGTTTCATGTGTATTTATTTTAGTTCTCTTTATTGAAAAATCAAAAGAGAATGACCATGAGTCAGGCCTTTGGGCTAGTCCAGCCTCCAAGCTAGTTGTGACAAATGAAGGAAATTAGCAAGTAATGCATTCCAACGTATGAAATCCCAACTAGCATTGAAAGGTGATCCCATATTTGGCACTAAGTCCATTTTAGGTAGAATAAGAAATATTTGGTGTAAAGGTAAAATAGGTGGTTGTTCTATCAGAATTTAAATCCCTACTAAATGTTGAAACCTCCAATAAATCCTGCAAAAGCTGAAATTATTCTCTAAACCACAAGAAGGTCACTCACACAAAGGAATTAAGGTTGATGAAACTACATTGTAATGATTCACAAAGTTTTTTTTGATGGATTTGGTGGAGCACATTATTTCAATTATGGATTTTCATTCCAATTTCTCCAAATGAAAAGTGAAGTACCCCTAGAGCCATTTTGTATTTTATGGAACAAATCATTTCATATATCTATAAAATATTTTAGATCTCATAAAATGATATGATATGTAAACTATTGTCTTAAGAAAGGTTTGAAATACATAGTACACTTTGCAGCATACAAAAATTGAATGAGCCAAGTATTTCAACTATACTGAGAAAAGAAAGGAACAATTAATGTTCAATTTAGCAGTGGAAATCAAATTGAATAAGTAAGGAGAGTTACGTTGTGTAATTAAACTCTTGGATGGTACGCTAAGAGATTTGGAGAGTCCTAAATTTCCGTGTGATTTGGTAAGAGTTCACACACTCATGTCCTTAATTCAAGACTAGTGAGCGATATTGAGCTACATGTGAGGTGAATGATGAGTTGAAAAACTACATCATTCTGTGTGATTTGTTTGAACACAAACTTTGAGACGTTGCATAAAGAAATAAGGGTGTCTGCGTGGAGTGTTGTTAGCTTTGGTCTAACTAAGAGAGTGTGTATTGTGTGGTGTGTTCATATTGAACGAAAGATAGAACAATGTGAGTATAAGAGCTAAATGTGCATAGAAGAGTTCAATTGAGAGTGTGGATGCATAGTAGAGAGGAAGGAATCGTAAGAGATAGCGTACTAGGTTCTTTATTCTTTTTGTAATAAACGTAGGCCACTATCATTAATCTGAAAATTATATGAAAAATAGGTCAACTGGCTAAAGCAGGTTGTGGCCTAAATTTATCAGAGGTTGGAGACTCTTTCAAAGGTGTGGATTGCTAATTTGAAGAAGGTTTTGGCATCCTTTAAGTGGGTTCTCACAAAATAACTGATGTAATTGAGTAGGAGCTCTGATTACATCATAATAACAAATAGATTAGTGGTTTTTCCCCTTTGGTTTTCCACGTTAAATCTTTGTGTCCATGTGTGTATGATGCTCATGATTGATGATGTGTGTTCATGTGAATGGTTTACATTGGTGCTTATGTATTTAGCTGTGAATGCTCATATCAGTAATTGCCAAGTTAAGAGGAAAATAAGTATTGAGATTGATTGTTAAAATTAACATTAATTATTGATTCATCCACCCTTCCTCTTAGTAATTCCTTATTCCAACCAAACCATCAAGAGTGGTTCATCTTCAAGATTGAGAGGGATCAAATCTTTAAAGGTGTAAATATTTTTCTCACAATTTGCGTTCAAAAAAAAAAAATCATTTTGAAAGATTTGATCCTTCTTAATACTTAGTAAATCTAAAATTAAGATATATCTTTATTGATAAATAACCATATAGATATTCCCTATCACACATTCTCTTTACAAAAAAATTGTAAGCAACTGTATTTTCATATATCACCATTTAAAAATTTATTCCCTCCACAAAATGACATCTTTTTCATTCACTTTTCTTTCAGTTTCCCTTAGTTTTTACCATCTTCCATAGCTCCATAATTGTGCATTAAGACCATTTTCATGATTATATATGGGTTTATACTTATTGTTTTCCAAAGCATTTACTTTAGTAATTTGAGTGAATTTATGGTTAAATATTAGAAAAATAACATATATTTACTTATATCTAAAAGTTGGATGAGTTTTGTGTTGTTTATATGCATAATTGAAGACTCCAACAAATTCATATTTGGCCACTAACCCTCAAATTCGAATTTCCTATTCTAGCTCTTGAAGATTTAAGGAATATTTGGGATCATTATTCTAGAAAATGTCATGGAGAAGAATCATGGAATTTTTAATGTGTCTCCTATCAAAACTATTATATAGTTGTGAGAGAATTTGTAGAGATAATGATATCCTAATTTTAGGAAATTGGTTTTACCTACTAGGGAGAAAAGAGGATATGAATTTATTAGCTGTATCCTCTTCTTAAAGAAACTCAAGTATAAATAGTAGTGCTTTCTCCAATTCAAGGGGAGGAGGGGAGTATAAATTTAGAACTTGCAATCATAATTCTTGGAGAGCTATCTTTATAACTAGAATTCAATCTTTTGGAGCTTTCTCCAAGATTATTTCACTTAGTCTATTACAATGCTCTAATTTTCAACTTTTAGTGTGCATGTTGAGCATTAGAGGGACCCCTTTACTAAGCATGAACACTCTTTCCTTTCTTTGTTTATAGGTGTATATTTCAATCGCTTTTATAGATTAGATTTAGATGCTTCTATAGACTAAGTTTCAAATTCATTCATAAATTAAGTTTCCATGCATTCATAGATCAATATTAGATGCTTTCATAGATAGAATTTACATGCTTTCATAGATCAAGTTTCCATGCTTTCCTAGATACGATTTACCTACTTTCATAAATTAATTTTCAAATACTTTCCTAGATTAATTTTCAAATGCTTTCCTAGATTGGATTTCCATTGCTTTCCTAGATTAAAATTTTATTTCATGTCAATTTACGTTCTTTCATAGAGTATAATTTCCTATTACATTTGATATAATTAGAAATTGAATCCTTTCATATATTTTTCCATTCACTTCATAAGTTTATAAACCTCGATTAACAATTTAATGTTACATAACTTAAAGCATAATTAAATTGACTTACACTTTTGGCACCATTGCCACGGAAGTGTACATAGGATTAAGTTTCTCATTTAGCTTGCCTTTAAATTACACAACTTGGTGGAGGAGAAATGGTAAGATGAGAGGAAGGAGAATGCACATCATTATTGTGAGGTTTCTCCAAAACCTTGATTATTCCTTCCTTGTAAGTGTGGTGTGTTTTTCAATTCTACAATTAATATAAAATTCAAATTTTCAATTATTCTTTTTGAGTGTTGTAAGAATCCCGATACTAATCCATTTTTGGGCAGGATATCTCTATCAACAAATAATGTTCAGGCATTTCTTGGAGAAGAAAGACTACATTAAAGATTGGTTTCAAACAATTACTAGGCTACAACATTCCTTCATTCTTCAATAAATCTTGGCACCAAATTCATATATACAATTAACCTCTCAAATCTTAGTGGACATTGAGGTACATTTTTAAAAGTTGGATATGAGCACGCTAGAGATATTGCTCTATAAATGGCTTTACTAGAAATACTCCAAAGTTGGATTTTTTTTTTTCAAAATAGAGTAGAATATAATAAAGAAATAAAACCAATCTTGGTGATGTTTTTGAGTTTTCGTTTTGAATTTTGATTTCATTTATTTCTTGGAAATGTTCATTTGGTGTAGTAAGAATCGCCCCGTTCACTAACCATTGGCTAGCATAATGATGCTCAATCTTGGCTAGACCATTGGGGGGTGAAGGAGGATATCAACTTGGAGAATAAGGATAATAATAAAAATATTATTACTTCAAAAATTAAGGATAAGTTATGGGATTATAAAGAGCGGAAAAAGAAGCTAACATATTATAGGGATGTAATCAACCATAATATTGATAACTAGAATTACCTTTGTATTTTGATCAGTGCTAAGAAGAAAATGAACATTACAAATATAAAAGTAAATTCTCATGAGCTTCAAAGTGAAACTGGGCGTTGTTTAATTCTCAAAACACCTTTAGTTGAAAGAGTCTATCACCTTTGCAATACTAAGAGGGTTGAAGATGAAAACCGTTTTCTCTTGGATTTCCTAGCTCTTACTCACATCTATTCTAATTTTCAAAAAAAAATCCATACTACCACCTTATTGACTTGTTAAGTCAATGAAAATATGGTGATCTAAGAACGATTCTCTCCCCTCTTTTACATCATAGAAATAAAATATTAAAAATTCCCAATTAATCTCTTACTTTCTTAAGATCTGACAAACTATATTAAACTTAGTGGACATTAACCATTATCATCATCATTTATCATGTAAATAAAGTCAAATAATTTAAATGTAATTATCATATATCTTAAAAAATATTAAAATATTTTTATCAATTCTATTTAATTTTTAATATTCTTTTCTTTTCTATACTAATATATATAAATATAAATTAATGCCAAAAAAGCATACACCAACCCAGATTTTGTGTGAACTTTAGTTTACTTAGAGTAGAGTTGTTGTGCCCCAACCTTCCTACCAATGTTTTGATATGGAAGCAAATTCTATGAAGACATTTTCATGTTTCCCAATCTAATATTGTATTCTTGACTTTTTTTCATTGGTCCCACTCTAATCTTGTCCCACGTAACCTCTGTTTCGTCAATTTTTGAAAATCAATCTTTTTTAAATTTGTATATGTTAAATTATTAAATAAATTATAATTTTACATAATTTGAAGAGTGATTTAATATTTTTAATTTATTTAAGTAAATAATTAATCCATTTAAAATAAATATATTCAATAAATCAAATAAATAACTAAAAATTTTCGTATACAACAAAAATAAAATAATTAAACAACTTTATGTTACTTATTATTTTGTAATTTTGAATATAAATAATATATTTATTTAATAAGGAGGATATCTAAATTATAATTTGTCACATCCTAAGAAAAATATATTTTGTATTGGCAACGTCAAATTATTAATTTTGTACGAAATTGTTTCCAAAATTGATAACTTTTAGAAATTTTTTTTATTTTTTTTTTTTTTATTTTTTTTTTTTTTTCTCAGAAGAAAAATCATGATTTTCTATATTAAGATAATATAAAGAGCTAGTTACATATATTGATCCAGTATAGGTCATGTAAGGTAAGAGGTATATACATAAGATCCATATTTGCCTGATGATCCAGTTTTAAGATCCATAATGATCAAAAAACATGTAGAGGAGGGTCGTTCTGTACTAGACCCAGATCCCGGATAGAGCCGGAGTTTGCAAAATATACATGATTTATAACATAATATTCAAATAAGCATAGGATCAAAACATAAGAGAGGGCTATTTTAGCCTGTAAAATCATGATTGGCCTTGATATAGAGCAGAAGAGCAGACACAGGCTTTCTAAAATTTTGAAAGATAGTTTTGTTCCTCCATTTCCATATGAGCCAGCATGCATGTACAAATAAAGAGCGCCAAGATGCAATCTGTCCACTCCACCATATGAAACCGTCCTATACAGAGGAAAAAATGAGGTGAGGAAAACCAAAGGAAATAGAGAGATCATACCAGATGAGCAGAGAAAAGGGGCATTGAAAAAACATATGAAGATTCGTTTCAGCAGCATCATGACACATTGCACAGCGACCCGGACCCTGCCACCCTTTTCTTTGAAGCACTTCCCATGTGAGATTCTTGTTCCAGAAAACTAGCCATGAGAATAGGATCATTTTTAGCGAGCAAGTGACCTTCCATAGAGGCATCGGAAAAATCTCTTGAGAGGAGATGGTAGAACCCTTGGATAAAGCTGCATATAGATCCTTTACACGGATAGGTAAAGGGGAGCGTGGGAGGGCCCAAGCCAAAACATCCTTTGTGCCTGTACAACGGATCGCTAGGCCCGATAGAGTTTGAACAGTAGTTCTCCAAAGAGGATGAAGGGAGGGAGGCAAGTGGAGATCTGATCCATCGATCCAAACAGGGGAGGAATGTGACCAGGATTTTATCAATTTGTCCCATGTGAAAAAGCCTTTTGTATGAAGAAAGGAAACCAGAGGGGGGGGGGGGGGGGGATAGGAGAAGCCAAGCCATTTATAATGGTGTCAAAACCAATGAGGATGTTAGAACCCGAGAAGATTCTCCATCGCAAGTTTTCCAAGAAAAAGGGTTGAATTTTCCTGAGACTCAGCCAGATGGCAGAACCCCTTTTTATCCCCAAAGAATTCCTTTTGTACCAATACTCCATACCTCTACCTTTTAAGTATTTTCTGTTTATGAGCTTGCTCCATAGCCCCTCACCAAAGATGCCTCTATTAAGAGTTTTGCAGAGAAGAGCATTCCCGAAAGTTCTCATGTGCAAAAGACCCCAACCACCCTCTTTCCTCAATCTGGAAATGGCCTCCATCTTAACCAAATGAATTTTTGACTGATAGGATTTCCCTCCCCATAAGAAATTTGTGGCTAGAGAGCATATTTTTTTAATAATGGAGGCAGGGAGTAGATAAAGATGGGCCCCTGTAGACCGCCAGCTGAGATAAAACAGCCTGAATCAAAATGAATCTGCCTGCTAGAGAGAGAAGCCTCGATTCCCATCCGGAGATTCTGTTGTAAAAACAAATATATAAGCCATAGCCAATCCTGTTTTTTGTTCCCTTTAGCCGTCAAATTGAACCCTAGATATTTAATGCCATTCCTGATCGAATCTTGGCCTATGCCAAGCAATGCTGCAATCCATAGAACAAGCTCCATGTTTGAGTCATTATGATACAACTTTGATTTCTCCTTATTAATAAGGATTCCCGAGGCAGACTGGAATTTCTGTAGAATGCAGTTGAGACATATCCAGGATGTTTTGCACATCATAGCGAAAATAAGAATGTCATCAACAAACAGGTTGTGGGATAGGAAGATATCCTTACAAATTTTGACCAGCCTACATCGTCGATCTGTAACTGCCTTGTTGATTTGTAAACTGAGGGAGTTCATAACTAGAATGAAAAGCAGAGGGGAGAGAGGGCAGCCCTGACGGAGGCCCCTCTTGGCTTTAAAAAAGGAAGATGGAATTCCATTGATGATAACAGAATATTGAACATTTTCTACGCATGCCATTTTCCATTCAATGCCTTTTGTTCTTAAACCAACTTTTGCCAACAAAATTCTAAGAAGACCCCAGTAAACACCATCGTAAGCCTTTCTCAGATCAATCTTGAGGATGGCCGCCTCGGTGTTGTTTGTCAACATAGAAAATAGGCATTCTTGTGTCATAGCGACTGCGTCCCAGATATTCCGATCTTTTAAGAATGTGTGTTGGTCCCTAGTGATGAAGATATTTAGAATAGGCTTTAACCTCTCAGCAATAATTTTTGATATAATCTTAAAATGAGTGTTGCATAATGCAATAGGTCTGTAGTCTTGGAAGGAATCAGATCTATGTTTTTTGGGGATAAGAGCAATGAAAGTTGAGGATAAAGCGCTATGAATGTTTCCCGACATACGGGAGGCTTCCACCATTCGCAGCAAATCCATTTTAAACATGTCATAAAAATGCAGGAAGAACTCGATGGGCCAGCCGTCGGGCCCAGCACTCTTGTCCTTTTTAAAAGTTTTTATAGCAGCAAGGAGCTCATCCTCCGTGACTGGTTTTATAAAATTTTCATAGGCATCCTCATCGAACATTTCAGGCATCAAGTCCGCCACCCATAACATGTCATTAATGTTGCTTTGGTTCCTTTTATATTGATTTTGAAAAAACCTTGTTGCTTCAACAGCTATATATTCTGTGAATATAGGAAACCTCCCCTGCCATCTTCGATCTTCAAGATAGAATTCTTCCTTCTTCTAGCATTTGTGTAGGAATGAAAAAACTTAGTGTTTCTATCCCCATCCTTGAGCCAAAGCGCTCTGCTTTTTAGCCTCCAGGAGGCCTCTTCCTTGAGCAGAAGATTTTGCTTCCTTTTGACCAGCTCCCTGATATGGATCTTTGTTTCGAAAGGCAGACATTCATGGGAGGAAGAAGAGATGACGTTTTCCAGATCCTTTTGGATGGTAAATAGCTCCCTTTTTTCCTGATTTGATTTTCGGATCTGCCATTCCTTTGCAGTCGCTCTCAGAACTTGAATCTTTTCCCGGAAAGTGGTAAGAAAGGTTGTGGCAGATGCATGCAAATCCGCCCATTTCTTAGAAATAGCGGCAATGAAGGAAGATTCGTTCAGGTAGATCCTATTAAATTTGAAAGAATACTCCTTCTTATAATCCAGGTCCCTCCATTCGAGAAGAATTGGCCTATGATCAAAAGTATAGTCATTTGCAATAAGAGAGAAAGGCATGCCCCAGTTAGCGATGATGCTGGCATTGATGATAAAACGGTCGATCCTTTTTGCAATATAGGCCTGACCGAACCTCCCATTGTCCCACGTTGGAATCATTCGATCCAGTATGACATCCACAAGGTTCCTGCTTAGAAATTCCATTCTTAGCCGGTCTGCCATTTTGTCTTTTTTCCTGCAAATACCCCAGCATTCGTCAGGGTTGAGCGTCACATTTAAATCCCCCGCTATAATCAAAGATTCTATATCAAGAATCTCTGAAGCAAATAACCTTTCCCAAAAGGGAAGCCTATTTTTACATGGGGCATATACATTCAGAAGGTTTAGCATATAAGCATATCCTGTGATTGAGGCTGAGATTAAAATCCCAGCACAACATTTAAAGGCTTTTGCTTTGACCCAGACAGGGTCCCACAAAACTGCTAAACCACCAGATAGACCACTCGCCTCTGTGGCGACCATGAACCATGTTGGAAACTTCCTTCTAAAAAACACGATTGTTGCCCTGCTAGAGTGCATGGTTTCCTGGACAAAGATAATTTTTGGCCTGCCTGATAAGAAAAAAAATTTGAGCGCTAAGAATTTTGGGGGAGCACCCAAACCCCTGATATTCATGGATATCAGAAAGGTCATTTTGAGGATTCACCGGCCGTGCATGCTCTAAGAGGCCGCGAGACATCAGAATCTAGTATAGGAACTTCGACAAGAGATAAATTTGTGATGCCAAAATTAGAGACAATTGATCTGCCTCTAAAATGACGGCTACCTCCCTTTTGTTTCTTTCGGATAGTGATATTCTTAGCAGAATTTGGGCTGATGGAAGGATAAGAAGGAAAAGATGGTTTATGAATAGTTAGAGGCTCAAGTTCGAGAGGATTTCTTTGTAAGAAGAGATCGACATCGTTGTTAGGGTTATTTCTAGGAGAGTCCGATGGAGAGTTGAAAGGAGTAGGTGAGGGTATGGGTTCCTTACCTTTCGAGAGATTTTCAGGACGTTGGGCCGAATGTTGAACCGGAGAGGGTGAAGAAGAGGAAATCTGAATAGTGTGGGAGCCAACCGCGAAGACCCCTTTACTCATATCCGGGGGAGAAGGGACGGCATTTTCCTCATCTCGCTCAGGAATAGGAAAACCAAAATCTGGTTCATTTGAAGGAGTCGATTTTTCACATGAATGGTTCATGGATCGGAGAGGAGCCGATTCATGACTTTTTACTTGACTATCTAGAAAACTCACATCATCAGAAAATGGTTCTAAGATGAGCTTGCCACCCCTGGAAAGAGATGCTTCTTTGACCTGCGATTGACACGAAAACAACAGTTTTTGATGAGATGCCCTGTTCTGTGACACAGAGAGTACCGAAAAGGGATGCCCCAAAAATCGAGCCTTTGACTGATTTTGATCCCATCCCAGGATATCTCGATATGATCCAGGTAGCCACCCTTATAAGGTTTCTCAATTAAGATCCACGCAATCCTCTTATCCCTTTCCCCCCTGCACCATGGATCTACATAAATAAACTTCCCGATAGAATTCCCAATCTCTGAGAGCGTTTCAGACGACCATAATTCCAGAGGTAAATTTGGGAGTTTTACCAAAATCATACAATTTGACGGAGTGTTCTTCAGAGGATCGAAACCCAGGTACCATCTGGATAAAGAGAGGAAACTTCTGTCATATACCCAGGGCCTGTTTAGAATAATGTCCACATCGAAAGCTTTGAGGAAATGAAAGGAAAACCATTCTTTCATAAGGCGCGAGATGACCAGGATGTAACCAATGATAGGAAGCCATTTGTCCGCCGACCATTTTCTCATCTCATCCTCCTCCATTTGCGGGAAGTGCCACTTCCCAATCAAGGCTAGCTTTTGCAAGCTATCAATACGTTCCGCAAGGACGGCACTGTTTACAGAAATAGCTTTTGGCGGAGGGCCGGTCTTAACATGGTACGAAGCCCTTTTATTGAGCTTTTTTGGATCATATGTAGCTTCAGTAATTGTTGGACCCCCTGCATTCTGGGGAGGGGTCGGGTCCGAGTCCTGATAGGAAAAATTTGCTTTGACGTGGCGGGCCAGATTTGGAAGCATGTCGTCCACCGTGGCGTGCCAGCTGTAAGATGTTCCATGAGCCTTTTCGGCCTCAATGGTAGCATTTATAAGAGCCTGTGTGGTTGGCGAATCAGAACCCTCCATCATAATTACTAGGGAAGGCCTCCATCAAAACTGGAAGAGGCTAGATCATGGACCAGACAAGGGTCGGATCCCACAGAAAATCATGTCAGGCATAAGATGCATGGATGGAAGATACCGACTGACAGAAGAAAGTGTAGAAATAGATCGTTTGGGAGCCCTTTTCAGTAGGCTGTCAGAGACAAAGATACGTTAGGATAGGAGGAGTAAAGAACCCAATCACAAAATACTATAAACCTCAGGACAATGTGTTGCAAAGGAGAGGGGGGGCTGAAATCGAGACCCAATTTGGCAGGTCACCTTATGCGAAAAGTTAGATATGGAAACATTAGGCCGCCGTAATATTGACTTTAGAGAAAAGAAAAGATAGGCATAAGAAAGGTGATGGATTTCAGAGCCCAATGGAGCAGAGAGGCCAGAGGAGTAAATGCGAGGGATCACCGGAGAAAAAATTCAAAAAAAGGGGAAAGATCCGGGAGGGGATACCGGAAAGAGAGGGATGATATAAACGGAAAGACCAGGAGATATGGTGAGAAGAAGGTCCAGAGCCTGGAGAAAACCTATTCTGAAGTCTGGGATTGACAATCTATGCAGCAACAATAGACATGAAAAATGCACCACCAATTACCTATCCTAATACGTATATCAGAGCATGGACTATAAACATAGATAAGCGATTTTATCTTGTTTATAAAAGAGAGCCACATAATTTATCTAGCATACCCAAGACCAGGTGAGAAGCATAACATGGAAGAGAAATGACCAGATTAATACCCCCAGAGCTACCCGAGGAATATAATTGTTGTTGGGTTCCCGTTCATAATATGCACCTTCCGACAAAATATGCAAGAAGGAGAGCCATAAAGATCATAATCAAGACGTTTAGGATTCTAAAGAACACCAGAGTAATGCCAAACCATAGGGAGATTCTATGACTAGGAGATAATGGCCAATAAGGAGCATTTTATACCATTTGCTAGAAGCAAACCATACTAAGCATGAAGAGCTCAGTGCAATAAACCATATAAAGAAAACAGACGAGAATTTCACCTCAAGAAGATCATGGGGAGCAAAAATATTAATGCCATGTATACCGAAGGAAAAATACAGACTGAGAGAGGATAAAATGATAATAGAGAAACGATGGTCCTGACCTGTAGCCCGAAGAGAAAACCAGCGCACCGAGGAAGAATGTGATCGTCCACCACCAGCAGGAGCACCAAACCAGGAACGCGAAGCAAAACCCAGAGATAAAAAAGATGTCGTAGAAAACACACCTTAGAGGGGTGAGCAGCTTGGAAAAGAAATAGGAAAATGAAAGAGTCCCTGCGCTCTGGAGGAAGAAAAAACTGAAGCCGATATGGATGCCCAGTATAAGAAGGAGATGGTCAGTAAGGCGGAGAAAGGAGACGTGTTGTTGAGGAGAGATGCATGCAATCCAGGCCCCCAATGAGGAGACACGTCACAACTTATAGGCTATGCAGGAAACGACAAATAACCTTACCCGAAAGAGCAGCCTGACTTTGTGAATATCAGGAAGATCCCCACGCCATTCCCTGGTTGGATGCGGGGGGAGACGGCGAGCACTGGTTGGTCGCTGTAGCGGTGGCTTCCTCAATCGCTACTCTCAACCCTTTAGAGATTTGAGGAAATATCCCAAAATGCTCAGAGTTTGCCAGAAATTCTCGCTTTGCACCTAATTGATGCCATTCTGCACAAAAACACACATCTTGTCTTTGATCAGAGGATTTCAGCCGTGTCCTCGTACAAATACATTTAGCCGTAGTCTAACCAGCATCCTATCTTTAACTTTTAGAAGATCTTATTTACAAATCAAAGCTTAAATAATGGCTAATCTTATTATATAAAAGATATTTTTCTCTTTATATAAAATTTCATCATATAAATCATTCATTTAACATAAGATTTAGTTTGTAATTAGACTTATTAAATTAATATAAGATTTAGTTTGTAATTAGACTTATTAAATTAAAATGCGTTCTGGGAAACAATGTACAAAATGAAATGCCGATCCACACAACCAGTAATATGAAGTGGCGCTCATGAGTATATTGCTTCGTTTTCTTGTGAGACATTCCTCCGTTTTCTTTAATGAACACAATCACTTGTTGGCAAAGATATAAGAACAGGGAATAAATCAATCTTTCTTTCTTTTTTAATCTTTTATTCTTCTTTGAGAGAAACGTTAATGTATTATTTTTTTCATTTTATAATTTACCATTTATATTTTTCCCTCATAATAGCGCATTGTCTTTGTTTATGCATATATGTAAAATAATAATTATTCAGTAAAATCTATTTTAACTATAAATTTATACGTTAGTCGAGCCCTCTCCTTATTGTCGAGCGTTCGTTCCCCCTGCTGGACCTATGGTCGAGCCATTCTTCTCTCCCTCACCTATACAAGTATTACTCTGATCTTTATGCGGAACTAAGTCAACGAATCATACAAGTCATATATTTTTTTCTTGGGCCTTTCGATCCACATACGTCTACAGTCTTGACCGCCTGAGAAGGGGAACCACTTACTGATAATAGTAGACTGCCCGAGTGTCATTGGTAGGCGTGGATAGCTTTGCGGGGAAACTTTGAAATTAAATAAGTAAAATCTATTTTAACTATAAATTTTATATATTATGAGAAATTAATTTTTTCAATAAATTTTTTTTTTGATTTTTTTATAAAAGAAAAAAATAATTAATTCTTTTTTACATATAAATATTTACATTAAATTTTAATATTTCCATAAAAACAAATTAAATAATTTTTTAAATGTTATATTTAATTTCATTTAATATAGAAGCAATACATATATTTTTTATATTCCAAAGGAAAATGTTTTCAATATATACGATATATATGGTTGATAAAAATATTTTTCTTTAGTCGAATTAAAATATTTATTATAAAAGAATTTGAAATATTGTTTTTTTTTTTTTTTTTTTTTTTTTTTTTTTTTTTTTTTTTAATACTGCTCGTCAATCCCATATTGAATACATAATAAATTGCAAATATCTCTCAACCTTGAGTGTATAAAATGTCTTTTAATGAAAAATATTTTTTATTTTATTTTGGGACATTGTCGATTCTTTTATGAATCTATTGTGGTTTTCCATGGTACAAAGATCCTATGTTGAACTGAATCCTAAGGGAAATTGATATTATTTTTCCATTTAAACCATGGTAGCATAAAGAGTCTAATGCCTCCAACATAAAAGGATTTGTCATGTGGTTGGTATGCAAAAATAAATCCCATTATAGAGGTGTTGGGTGGAGGCATAACTTTTTACATAAGAGAGAATGTTGATCCCCACATTCACATATAAGATAGATACTCTCAATAAATGCATTTGGATTGAAATATTTGGCATTAATGCTAAGAAAATTTATATAGAAATTTGTTATTTCACATCTATTTTTTCTTTTTTTTTAATAAAATTAATCTACACATAAAAAGCTCCCTATCATACAATTGAACAAGATATTTATATTCTAACAAATTGAAGGTAATATCCTCTCGCTAAGAGATTTCAATCTTAAAATACAACTAATTAATCCAATGTGTTAAGGAATGATCCCAACCCTAATTCTTTATGGTTAAATGAATATATTCCTTTAACTAATAGTTACAAGCAACACTCTTAAGTCCTAATAGAGAACTCTCGCTACTTAAGCTTTGTAACTCCCCAAACCTAATCTTTGCAATGGTGTTTTGAAATAACTTAAGCAACTGGATGACTTATATTAATGGCTAGGAGTAGTCTTGTGGATTATGTGATATGTAATATCCTCATTTACAACCAGATAGTAAATGTTGACCATTTATATGATTATTGGCCCAATTTTGATCAAATACCATTAACTCTAACTCTAAACCTTACCATACACTAAAGGTCCATTAATTTTGTTTATAATAATAAAATTAAAATTTGATTAATTTTTATAATATTTAATTTTGACAATAGAAAAATATATCACATGTAAGTATTTTAATATTTATTACAAATTGATACCTATCAACCTTTACCAATTATTTAATTTATTATAACTATACTGATATATATAATACTTACGTTAAATTAAAAAATTATATTTAAATTTTTTTAACAATTACACTCAAAATTTAAATATTTTTAAGATTACAATTAATTTATTTTCACTTTCTTATCCATTCCTCTCATTGAAAAAAAACCATTAACCTAATAAATTTTTTTGCCATTACTATACTATTTTCCCAAAAAAAAATTAGCATTACTATTTTATTTTCCCTTATCAACTCCTCCATCGATGAAAAAAAATATCATTAGCTTGACAAAAATATTTCAATGCAGGAACGAAGATGAAAACCCTAAGATTAAATACCTTATGTGCGTAAAGTTTCCATCAAATTCTCTAAATCGTTGTTTTTATCTCTTTCATAGTAATGTACATTTTATACGATTTTTAAATTTCATTATCTCAGACAAAAATATTTCAATGCAAAGAAAAAAAAAATGAAAACCCTAAAGTTAAATGCCTTATATGCGTAAACTTCCATCAAATTATCTAAACCGTTGCCTTTATCTTTTTCATAGTGATATACATTTTATACAATTTTTAAGGCTAGATACAGCTCGGCAAACTTGAATATTACACTTATTAACTCAAATGGAATCTAATGTTTTACAATCCACGTTCAAAGTCAAGTGTCAAATACATTCGTGCATATTTAAAACCAGTTGTAAACATCCCAACCTAATACCTTCAATAATTTAACTTTAGAAGTACCTTGTAGTTACAATATAAATTATAATATAACAACCAAAAAAATATAGTAGTCTACGCAAGCTGCGAAATTGCCCGGAAATGGATGTCGATCGGAAAAAATTCCGATTCTGGCCACCGAGCCTGGCGACTTGTAAAAGCGTCAGCGGGTCTTTGTCGTATAACAAAGACCATTTGTCGATGACCATCACATAGCCATCCATGGAATGCATTCCAGCAAATTTGAAATTTATTTGGCGCCCTCCTTAAATACTTAAATACTCAGCTATGATATTCAGAATGTGAAATTTATTTGGCGCCCTCCTTAAATACTCAGCTATGATATTCAGAATGTGCTTCCCATGTCAGTACAAAACTCATCCGCGCCTTTCACAACGCAGGCAGCACCGAAGCAGCCACTCTTATTTGGGGCATCTCTATTTCCTTCTGCACACTGGTCAATGCTTCATTGTGTTCTCTCCGGGACAGACACGGCCTCCCTTGCATTCAAAGCCAATTCTGCCATGAAACCTGCATCCAGACTCAACTCCGGCGCCAAAATACTCCCCATATTTGGAGATTTCACGCTTTCCCTACCGCCAGAAATGAAAATGGAGGACCATGTAAAAGATGTTTCGTGTCCGTTGGGATGTCCTACCGAAGATAAATTTAGAGGACTGTAGAGTTGAGAGTGAGCGCATGTAGACAATGGAAGCTAAAGTTGGAGACCATTAACGAGTTCCTGTTGAAGCTTAGAGACGTCATGCAGTCAAATATTGAAAAATTTTAGTAGCATCAATATTCAAGTACACACCAGCTGGAACTATTCAATATTTGATACAAGACTACCTGCACTGCGTTATTAAATCTGGTTTATTTTGGGTCTGCAATTTGAATAGGCGTGTTGTGCATCTGCGAAAGAATGATCTTTTTTTTTCTTTCTAAAATTCAATCAATTACTTTTTTTTTTAATACTTAATATAGCTCTGATAGAACACACATGCTCTACAACAATCTAAATGCATATAGAAATGAATTAGTTGTGTGTATGAACGGATTTGATTTGTCAGTCTTGTTCTTGCATATTTAACGAATTCCTTTCTAATAATTATGGTGCCTAGCAAGAAAGAATGTCATAGTTTGAAGTATTGGTTTAATACTTCATGTTATTGTATATTTAGCGAATTCTTGTGTAATAATAAAGCAAGAAACAATGTCGTAGTTTGAAGTATTAGTTTAATACTCCGTTTTATTGCATATTTAGCGAATTTGTTTCTAACAATAACAATGCCTAGCCAGAAATATTGTCATAGTGAAGTATTGGTTTAATAGTCTTTGTTTTTACGTATTTAGTGAATTCTTTAAGAGCGCACAAAGTTGGTTGCAGAACTACTTTCTGTGTATAAAGCTTCACAAGAGTCAAATTTGGAACATGTTTTGAAAATTTTCACAGAATTGGTTCGGAAATTTATTTTTATGTATAAATCTTCAAATGATTCTAATTTTATTTTTGGCTTGATGTTGTTTTGAAAAAATTCTAGTAACACCTATTAACTCTATTTCAACACTTTACACAAAATAATTGTATTCAAAACTTATCATTTCGGGTAGAATCACCCTAGGGTCTTGGGTTGGGAACCCCAATAGAGCGGAGGGCATACAACATAAAGAGACACACAAACAAGGAGTTGTAATACTTAAACAATTAAACTTGGTACATAAGGTCTTATCCGTAGGTCCTATGTTTGATGTCATCCCCGTAGGGTTCATACCATTTGCGTCCTCCTTGCACTTTAAGACTTGCAATTCATTCAAGGCAAAGCATATACACCAAAAATAATTGAAAGCATGTTCATGATATCAAGGTTAGATCATATAAGCATGTAAGCAAATAAGCATTAACATGAGATTTTATAAGAAAATCATGACATAAATTAATGCATAAAGACCATAGTCATCAAGAACAAGACATCGCCTCTTTATTAATGTAAGCTAAAGAAATTATGGAAGAACTACAACTTGAGTCATCCGTCGGCTCCAAGCAAAACCGTCCTTCGGGTCCGTCCTGCCCAGGCCTCAACAATCCTCCTCCATAAGTATACACAAATATATCATGAAGGGATGATGAACATCTCAAAAAGTAAACCAAAGTTTCCTATTACTTGGGATTGCAAAAGGCACAGAAATATCTTTAGACTTGATCAAGGATGTAATCAACTATAATATCAATATCTAATCCTTTATCTTCCCCTTATGCCTTCCCATGGAGATGTATTTATACTTCTCTAAATTAGTTTTTTTCAGTTGGAAAATAATTGGGCTACAGGCTATAGTAGGTGGGGTATCAGGTCAAACCCATAAACCTCGCCCGAGTTAACATATATTATATATTTTTTAATGCTTTAACACATATATGTGGGTTGGGTATAGGTTGACACGTGTGTACACACGCTTTAGATAGGGAAAAATCGCATATGGGATTTAAAACATTGTTTCTTAGAAAATGTACCAATTCTAGTAGGGAAGGGTTGCCCTAGGCCATATCATAGACCATCACATCTACCAAGGGTGATAAATGGTGCTATAACAAATGCCCCATAATATATGAGGTCAGAAGGGGAACATGATGTCTGAAATGTATTAAGTGTATAGAAATAATCATGCAAGGACCTCAGAGGAGTTCACCAAATCAGAAAGAAATCTTCTGTCTGAGGTGGGCATACCCATGCTCAGAGATAATAAAGCATGTCTGCATATCAAATACAAAAGTGGACCCAAAATGTATACAAGTATAAAAGAGTTGAAAATACATAGTGGATCATCTAATCATATCCATAGAAGTACATGTCACAATATCACATCTAAAGAACTAATCAATGATGTTGAAGTAGAAAGTCGATCACTGAAGTCATAAAGATGATCCAAAAAGTACTAAGTCAAATAGTGGAACAAATGGTACTGCATGAAAATCGGGTGCCAACTTATAGGATGTCACTGTGATGAATTTCAACATATAAGGTAGATGGTGTCACTAGCAGAAACATGAGGAACTCGCAAGTGAACCAATAAATGCTAATGCAAACCCGAGGTCTTCATCGACCACCGTGGTACATCTCTATACAATGGGAATAAATTATCTAAAGTCAACCATGTGAAAAATCGTTTGATTATCGATCATTGATGTATACAATTAACGAATGCGAGACTACTCACCGATAATGATGATGAGAGCTGAGGTACCCAGCACAATCTAACAAGTGCGAATAAATAATCTGAAGTCGAACACTTGGAAGAATCTATCAATCAGGAGACAATGATGTATTCCCACTGTTGACAGCAAAGGAATCTTCCACTGATGACTGCAAACCCTAAGGTACTGCCAAATGGACTCTAGACCTTGTTCCAAGAGCAATGAGTTGAATTCGATGAGAAAATATTTGTTGGAAGGAAGACATTAAGGCATCCTTCATCAATCCAATGTGAGTGTAACTTGCAGTCCAAACGTGTGGAAGGAATTGGATGAAGAAAGATGTAGTAACCAAATCAAAGCACGTTTCCGGTGTACACAAGATGTAGCTAGCGCATAACAGAAACTATTTGTACCAACCAATAATGAAAGCTGACACAGAGGTGAGGAATCCACCAATGAGGTCAAATGGAAACCAAGGTACTGCACAAATCCCAATGTGTGATAATGAAATCGGATGTCAAACACAAGGGAAACCACTCAATCAAAGACCCATGATACTGATCGATGTTGAGCACAAGGTTACCTATCAATGATGGAAATAGGGCCAGGGTGCAGCTTTAGGTCTAGTCGTAGAGAAATTTTTCGTAGTGGATAAGAGCAAGACCCGCCAGCAAGAAGTCAATGGACACCTTCTCAAATGAGCACGAGAAAAGGACCAAATAGATGATGTGATAGTGAACATGACTCTAACAACTAGGGATGACCATTTGAAAATAACTCAAGAGACACTGCAGAAAGGTCGACCCAGGTTTACTTCCCTTGAACAAAATCAAGACTCAAATGTGACAATATGGCAACACATGATAACTTTGTATAAATTTGTCATGCAAGAGGCACAAACAAACTCTCCATATGATTAGAAGAGACAACCAACCGGAGGAGTACTGACTCAATAACAAGGTTAAGGCTCTCCTAAGTTAAACTAAAGCCCATCCCAATGGGGAAAAGACCTAATTTTGAGTGCTTTGTTCAAGGGAAACACAACTAATTCTAGCTTCCATCAATCATGGAAGTAATGTCCCGTTTCCACATTTTTAGATTTTTTTGTCTTTTTCATATTTAGAAAGCTCGAAAAAAGAATAAAAGAATGGCTATAATACAGTTGAAAGAACGAGTGTCTGAGTATAGATGAGCTAGTTCCTGGGAGGGGAACATCCCTTTGCTCAATGCAAGGTGACAAAACTAGTCAATGACACTCAAAGGAATGTTCTTTCCACGAATGATTGCAGGGTTGATTTCGCAGAAAGGTCTAGCCAAAAAAGAGGCTTAAACACGAGTCTAAATGAAGCTAGCTTAAGGCCAAAAAGTGGCAAATAGTCAACATGCAATGCAATGGTAAAAATCAACACCAAGGAGCCTCTAGGGCATAAAGCTAGAAAAATAGCGAAGAATAAGAAGAATGAAGCTTCTTCACAAAAGTCATGGAGAGACTAAAGAGGACTCCTGAGCCTAAGAACAAAAGTTTAGCATAGGTGCCAAGTGACAACAAGGTACCATCTAGGGCGCCCATGATAAGGTAGGCTCTACCACACAAGTTATGACACTTCTAAGCAATGAGAAGGTTCTGCATCATATGTTGGTGTCTCGAACATTTTGGAGTTACTTTTAGGTCTTAAATGATGTTTTTTTGAGGTAAGTGCATGACTCTTTGATGCTATGCTAAACTCAATTTTTTTTAATGATCCAAAAAAAGATGTTAATTTGATATGCAAAGCCTATGTGTGCCTAGATAAAGTTGACATATTTTGATTGAACACCATAATTCAAGAGAATGTCACCCTCACTCATGGAAAAGGGGCCACCCACATGAACACTACGAAGAAGGCTATAAAAGGGTCAAAGTCGTAAGTCTAATTAAGGGTTGAAGAAGTAAAACATAACCCCAGTTAGCTTTAGGGATGCATTATAACTAGGTGGCTAGGAAGAAAAGGGTTCATTCATTTTGATTTTTCTTGTTTTACAATAAAGCATAACAAAAGATTATAACAATGGGGCTTTAGTATCTATAGAAACCTAGATAACTCCACACATGGGTTAAAATTGACGTTCGTTTACACGTTTTGTCATCAAATGCAATTGATTTTAAAATAAGAACATCATTATCAACTTGTGAATAATTTAGAAAACTTTCATAATGACAGGCATATAGAATTACGACAAGTTTGAAATTTTATATGTTTAAAATATCTGATTTGCCACCTTGGGTGGGAAAACTTCAACATTGCGTACAAGTTAGTTCTTTTCTCTTTCCAAAATTCCAAATGTCCATCAAATTTTACGAGTTTTATTTAATGACTGTCGAATAAGTAGGCTGACTCCTGAGTTGAATCGTGAGTCCTTTATTGTTCACTAAATTGTTTAATGTAGCAGATTCAGTAGATCAATTAGTATCAAGATTCACATATATTGAAAACTTGTTAGTTAGCTGCACGTGCAATTTGCAATGAAGGCTGCATGTAGAGGACAACTACTCAATGTTGTATTCAGTAAAGAAATTGAATGCATTTGTGGCATGTCGCATAATAGATTAACCCCTACTCGAAACCCTTTTTCCTTTTTTCCTTTATTCATTGAAGCACAACTGCAATCGTTAAATCGAATTCGCAGCTGCCAGTGAGTCGTGACACCTGAATACTTGACTGCACCTATTATTGAACACAACTCGATTTCTTCCAGGTTTTATATATTTTCCTTCATTTCTTCAAATTCTTGGTTTTTTGCATTTTGTTTTGTAAGCTCTATGAGAACTTCCAGGGGTTTATCCTCAAAACCAAACCCTGGTGATAATCTGGTTAATACTCTGTTTGTAAAATAATGTATAGGTTAACTTAATGTGTTAAAGAAATCGTCTGCGCGCGCGCTGTGCCCCGTGAGCTTCTGAAACCTCTGCGCGCGCAAGAGCCTGGCAGCTCTGCTGCTGGGCAGCCCCCCTCGATCCCGAGCCTGGCAGCTCTGCTGCTGGGCAGCCTCCCCTTCGCCGTCTTCTCCTGCAGGGCCTCCTGCCCCTTCTGTCCTCTCTGAAACGCCCTCTGCGTTTTCAGCCCCCTCCTGCCATGAACTCCCCACTCCAGGATCATGAGGATCTGGAAAAATCCTTTGCCTCGCTCATCCCTGAGAACGCCTCGGAGAAAATCCGACCTTCTGCTTCAAAATTTATCAAAAAACTTGATGAAATCCCTGGAGTCATGCTCCCTCCAGCCCTTCCGAGAAGAGCGGCAGTTGCACTAGCTGAAAGAGGCCTGGTTGGCCAGTTCACGGGCCTTTGGCCTTCTCCCCGCACTGTCCTTCGCTGGGTGGAAAGAAATTGGAATCAGATGGTACAAGGGAAGATAGCAATAAGGTTTTGCGGAAGGGGTTTCTTCACCTTCCACTTCGAATCAGTGGACGACCGCAACCTGATCTTCCGGAACGGGCCTTATTTTATGGATACCAGAGGTCTCTACCTCAATAGATGGACACCTGACTTCGACCCTGAGATGGATGTCCCCAACGCTGTCCCGGTCTGGGTTCGCCTCCCCCACCTGCCTCTACACTACTGGGGGGACGAGTCAGTAAAAGCAATAGGGAACGTTGTGGGGAAATACATTGACAGATCAGAGCCCAAGGAGAACATGCATGCATGTGCACGGATCTGCGTAGAAGTCGATCTGGGGAAAGGGTTACCAGAGGCTATCAAACTCAAAGTCGATCAGTGGATGCATATTCAGCAAGTGGACTACGAGCAGCTGCCATTCAAGTGTAAGGTATGTCATGAATACGGGCATTTCGCAAATAGGTGTAGCAAATCTAAATCAATAGAAATAAATAACAATGCAGAGAATCCAGAAGAAGTCTGGGAAACAGTTAAAAGGAAAAAATCAAACCCCCCTCCAGAAGCAGCTCCTAAGCCCTCCTCGGATCCTCCGACTTCGCCCCCCCATCCTTCGGGAATCGATCCTTCCTTCCCTTCTTCCTCCAACCCTTTTGAATCTCTGTCAGCTGAAGATCCTCCCTCCCCTCCCCCCTCCCCGAAAGGTCCCATTGAAACCCCATCCTCCCCTCCCCTAAGCTCCCCTCCCCCCCGCTAGTAGGAAGAATTCTGACCAGGAACAAGTCAAAAGAGAATATCGCCTCCACAGACCCTCCTAGGAAAGCAGGAAGGAAGTCAAACAAAGAGATAAGGGATGAAACAGCTGCAAAAGAAATGGCAACGGGGACCCAACAACCAATGGACTCATTCTTAGATAGGACAAAAGGGAGCGGAGAGAAGATGAAGGAGAAATCAGGGGCCCACACTAAGCCAGGTAAATGATGAATCTAGTCTCTTGGAATTGTAGGGGGATGGGCTCCTCCCTCAAAGCAAATGCAGTCCGAGATCTTTTGAAATCAGAACAACCGGACTTCCTCCTACTCCAAGAGACCAAAATCACTGAGCAAGAATTTAAAGACAGCATGGAAAAAAACAGGAACTATGAAGGATTATCAATTAGTGCAGTAGGAGCATCAGGCGGAATAGGGACAATATGGAACAAGAAGAAATGGAAACTCAAGGACTACAAGCAGAATAGATGGTGGATCAGAACAGATATCCAAAACACAACCAAGACAGAAGAATACTCAATATATAATGTCTACGCTCCTCCTCATTTCAGAGAGAAAGCCTCTTGCTGGGAATCAATCTCCTCTGATCTCAGGACTGCTCAAGGAAAGAACATCTTCTTGGGAGGAGATCTGAATTTAATCATAAATTCACAAGAGAATTTGGGGGGGAATTTTTTTGCAGATCCTTCGAGAGATGCTCTGGAGGAAATTATTCAAACTCATAAACTAATTGACACCCCTCCCCAAAATGGTAAATACACCTGGTCAAACAAAAGGACAGGGAAAAACAATATCAAGGAAAGGCTGGACCGCATCTTGGCTCAAGACAAAATATTGGTAAACTTCCAAAGGATTCAAAGCTCAATCATACAAGGTTACTTCTCAGACCATAAACCTGTTGCGCTGCGCTTGGACAAAGAGAACTACCCGGGCCCGATTCCCTTCAAATACAATAAAGAATGGGACAGCAACGAAGGCTTCAGAGAGTTGATTAAAAATCAGTGGGCAATGGACATCATGGGCTCCCCACACTTCATCTGGGAGACAAAAATTAAAAGCCTCAGAACTGCCATCAAGCAGTGGGCAAGACAATACGCAGCTGATCAGAACAGAAAGAGAACGGTCATTCAGAAGAAGCTCGATTAGCTCAACAATGAAAAAGAGCGCACCCAAGACACGGAAGAAGATCAAAGAAAGGAGAGCGACCTGCTCAAAGAATTATATAATCAGAATCGAAGGGAGGAGGAGGAGCAAAGGCAGAAGTCGAGATGCCTTTGGCTCAACTCGGGAGATAAAAATACCTCATTTTTTCACAACAATCTCAAGCTAAGGCGAGCTGGGAATAATATTGATAAGATTACAGTGGAGGGAAGGGTCATTTCTGATCAAGAGGAGATCAAGGACGCAGCTTCCAGACACTTCCAATCCCTCCTCACTGCTGACCCTAACTATCGAGAAAACCCGGAGTTCCTCAGCATTATGAGAAATCAGATCTTTGAAACTCAGAGTGCAGATTTGGATAAGGAAATCACCACAGAGGAGATAGAATGGTCAATACTCAGCATGCCTCCAGACAAAGCACCAGGGCCTGATGGCTTTACAGTGGCCTTCTACAAAACTCATTGGGAAACCATCAAAAAGGATTACATTAGAATGGAAAAAAATTTCTTCTCCAAATGTAAAATGGGCAGCAGCATTAAATCCACCCACCTGGCCCTCATCCCTAAAGATACAAACCCCCAGTCGTTTGACAGATTCCGCCCAATATCTTTGTGCAACGTTTCCTACAAAATCATCACCAAGATTTTAGCAAATAGGCTCAAAACCATTCTCCCCTCCATCATCTCGGAGAACCAAGGAGGCTTCGTCCCTAGAAGACATATAACGGACAATGTAATTCTCATCCAAGAGGCTATCCACAACAGTATTTCTAGAAATGAGAAAGGCATGATCATCAAGCTCGACATGGCGAACGCTTTTGAGCGGGTCAACCACTCCTTCCTAAAAGCTGTCATGAGGAAGTTTGGTATCTCTGAGCACTTCACCAGCAGGGTCATAGAATGCATCTCCGACATCTGGACTGCCCCACTCATCAATGGTAGGCCCTGCTCCGCCTTCAAGAGTTCTCGAGGCTTGAGGCAAGGATGCCCACTCTCCCCTTTCCTCTTTATTATCATGGCTGAGACTTTAAGCCTGCACCTTGAGAACAAAAGAAGGTTAAAGGAAATAACAGGGATAGACATTGTTAGAGGAGCCAAAGGGATCAACCACTCCCTGTTTGCGGATGACACCCTTTTAATAGGGGGCGCCTCTAGTCTGATGGCAAGAAAGTTTAAGGAAACGCTGGATCTTTTCCTCCAAACCTCTGGAGGCAAGCTAAACAACAGCAAATGCATGATTTACACATGGAATGTTCCAAGACACATAACTCAGAGAATCTCCCTAATCATGGAAATCCCTGCCCAAGGGAATTGGTCCTACTTCAAATATCTGGGGCTGCCCTTAGCTAAGGAAAATGTCAAATCAGAGATATGGGTCAAGTTAATTGAAAAGTTGAGAGGGAAACTACAAAGTTGGGGTATGTATTGGCTCAATCTAGCAGGCAGAACGACTCTCATAAAGGTTGTTCTATCAGCCCTCCCAATTTATCAATTTGCTATCACTCTAGCGCCAGCAAGCATTCACAAGCATATGGAGCTGATAATCCGCAGCTTCCTGTGGCAAGGAGGAAAGCAGGATACGAAAAAATTCAGTCTCGTCAAATGGAGTAAGGTCATTCTACCAATAGAAAAAGGTGGGCTTGGAATCAGAGTCCCTAGGCTTGCAAACATAGCCATGGGATTCAAACTGATTTGGAGGATCATTAGTGAAAAAGGATCTTGGTGGACAGATGTCATTAAGAAAAAGTACCTGAACGGGGTAAATAGCAATATCCTTTCAGAAACTATCATAGATAGACCCAGCACCCCTGTTTGGAAGCTTATTAAAAAGTCCCTCCCCCAATTTAAACCTCATATCTCAAGAGCCCCGGGCAATGGGAGGGGAACCAGCATTTGGAATGACAGAATTATGGGCACGGAGGCAAGAGGAGCTCTCCCCAACTCCAGGCCCCTTCAACAATGGATGAAGCAGGCTAATCAAAGAACTCTCTACGACATCTCACAGTGGGACCAGAATATGTGGAAGGACTGGAAAACTCTCGCCCTCCCCAACGACCTCAAGAACATCTGGACAGACCTCAAAGCCTCCCTCATTGGCTCTACCCCCATTAACAGAATCACTGAAGACAAGTTCATTTGGGATCCTAGTGGAGGAGTTTATATGGTGAAAGATGGTTACAAAACCCTCCAAAACTCTCCTACAACTAACAACTGGCCTCTCCACAAAGTTGTATGGAAAATTGAAAGTTTGCCCAATGTTAAAATTTTTAACTGGACCCTCCTGCATGGCAATATCCTCACAGCAGAAAACCTCAGGAAGAAGGGCATCCAAGGCCCATCTATCTGCTGTATGTGCAGAAATGCTGAGGAGAGTTGCAGCCACCTATTTATAGAATGTACCTTTGCTCGAATGTGCTGGAACCTTATAGCATGCCCTTTAACCATTGGGGACCTTCCCAACTAGATTGCCAATCTTCAGAAAAGCTGGGGGAACCTTTTCCCTCAAAACAACAAAAGAAAGAATCAAGCACTAAGAATGTGGAACAGTATTCCCTCAAACTTATGTTGGCAGATTTGGATAACTAGAAACAAGTGCATCTTCAATAACAAGAAGCCCTGCACCACCAGAACAATAGCCAAGACAGTTGCGCTCATATCAGAGACCATAGAAACCAATGGCTACTCTCAGATGGAACCGGAACAGACAGAGGCAAAGGTTCAAGAGTGGGTGAATAAATTCAATATAGAAGCAAGAATCAATAAGAAGCCAATCACAAGTCAGGGAGACCAGGAATGGAAGCTGAGAGGAACCAAGCAGGAGGTGGAAAACTGGATCCAAAAGCAGAAAAGGCCAACCCTTTTCTTTGACGGGGCTTCTAAAAACAACCCAGGCCAAGCTGGGGCTGGGGGAATCATCAAAGATCCTCAAGGGAAAACTATGGTTAAATATGAATGGGGTCTCGGAATCATGTCTAATAATAGAGCTGAGGCCTACAGCCTCCTCCTGGGAACTACCATAGCCAGGAAGTTAGGTTTCCAAAACCTCCTCATCCTGGGAGATTCGGCAATTATTATTGCCTCTATGTCTTCAGGGAAAGATTTCAGGCAGACTGCCCTCAATAGAATTAGAGACAGGATCATGGAGAATACAAGGAACATGAGAGGAGTCTCTTTTAAACACATCCTCAGGGGAAACAACATGGAAGCGGACGAACAGGCCAACAAAGCCACAGGAAGACAAACTGGACTGGTTAAAGAGAATGACCGGGAGTATGAAAAAATCATCCCTTAACCAGACTCTCCCTCCCAGAAATCCAAGTCACCTCAGGCACGCTCACAAGCTAATCTGCTCCTCCTCCAGAACGACTCACGATGCCTCTCTCAGTACCAAAAGACCAGACAGACAGATCATGATTAAAAACATATCTCAAGATTGGGCAAGGACTAATGTGTTAAGGCACAGCAATTTTCATCTGCAGAACAGGGCAGTCAATGTCAGTTGGCACATTCGGGGCTATCACCTCAGCAGAGCTTCGGACAGAAGAGCCATCATTTTGAAGGATCTTCCCTCTCCCGATATTCGATCTGCGCAGAACTCGGCTTGGCATCGTGGAAGGCACTCTGGTTCTATTAATAGCTGGTCGATCGAAGGATTTCTCACTTCACACTGGGTTTCTTCCAAGCGCAGCTCGATCGTGGCTTATCGTGCTTCTTTACAGTGTGACTCTCCTCCTGGTATTTCGCTTCTGGTAAAAGATGGTCGCACTGTTTCTATCTATTTCTCTAATCTTTTGTGCGCCTGTTTTTGCAGAAACTCAATCTCTACAGCTCTGAGGCTCAACCCCTTTCCCCAGCTTTCCTCATTCCCTTCTCTCCAGCTCCCCTCCTTCATCGCTTTTCCCTTTCTCCTCTCCACTCTTTGTCCAGCCACGCGGGGTGCCTTTCTGAACGTGGCTTTTCACGCCTCTGTTCTGTTCTATTCAGTTTGCACGGTGCCTCTGTTTTTCAGTGCTTTGTTTAATGTTGTCCGCACAGTGCCTCTGTATATTGTTGTTAGCTCAGTGTCTCTCCTTTCCATAATCCTTCGCGCCCTCCTTTGCAGAATCTCAACCCTCCAGCTCAGAGGCTCCTCCTCTTTCCCCTATATCCCCCTCTCCCTTCTCACAAGCTTTCCTCCCTTTCTACAACCTCCTTTCTGTTCAGTCTCATGGGGTTCCTCTCTCATCATGGCTGAGCAGCCCGGACAGCAAGCCCCTCAAGAACCCAACATCAACATCGACAGGCTTTTCAATAAGGACTGTACCATGTGCAAAACGCACACTTTCATGATCAACAGGCTCCGGAGCCAGCTCAAGGAACTCAAAGAAGACTACAAATCAGATAACAGGTCCAAGAGAAAGAAGCTTGAAAAACAGAAGGTGGAGATTGAGAACCTCAAAGGCAGATGCTCACACCTGGAAGAAGCTATTGAGCAGATAAGAGCCCTCACTCAAAGTTTTCATGCGGAAGCTTCCACGAAAGCTAGTGGCGCTCGAAAAGAGCCTCCCCCTGACTTCTCGGCCACCCAAAAAACCCCTTATGATCTGTAATTTCTGTTTACTGTGTGGTAGTTTTGTCAGACAATATAGCCAACATCTTTTTACTTCCAGTTACTACAGCAGAAATGAGGACAATGGGTCTGCGTACCCGATTTTGCTCCTCCCTGCCCAATCTTCGGATAGCTATGTAATAAATCTTTCACTTTGATTTTATAATACAATAGTAGCCGACCTTGTTAAAAAAAAAAAAAAAAAGGTGTTTTCCCTTCAATTTTCTTCTTTCCCACACTTTCTTTTCTTGAATTGATTTTAGTTTTCAGTTTTCTTTTACTTTATGAAAAAAAAACATCCTTTATTAGATATTCTTGGATCATATGTTTCGAAATGGATTTTCGCTTCTTATATGTGTCTACTTTCACTAGCTAGGCACATGATTGGTAGAAATCATGGATATTTGTTTTTGGGCCAAACAAAACATGACACTGTTACTCATGTAATGAGATATCTTTATCTAGTGCTTAAAAATCATGGTTTTATGGTGGAATGTTGGTTGAACAATGATTGATCATGAGAAAGCTATGATCTAACCTTACTCAAGTCATATTTACTTGCATGACCACATTCACTTGAATTTAATAGTGTAAAATTTGTAGTCTATAAAATGGAATGGTCAAGTGTGATTGTGGTAGGAACAAGCTCATCATAAAACATGCATCAAAATAAGTCTCGACAATAGGTCTCATCGCACATGCCTTTAAAGGATTAGTATGATCACCTATACACCTCACCTTGTTATATATAATTTCTCAACAATTAAACAAATAAATGGTGATGAAGATTCAAAGAATAAATGAAAAGGTAGAGGCTTGGGAAAGGAATTTCAACTTATGTGGGACAAGAAAGTATCTCAGTCATGGTTGTGGACAATAGCTGGCAATAAAAAAAGGCCTTTGATGTCAGGGTGTCTTCAACAAGGCTGTGGATGCTCATGGGTAGTTGAGAAACACTAAAGAATTGAAATAATAAACTTTCACTTTCAACACTTCTACACATAAACACCTTGCGACACTATGTTGGTGTCCATGAAAGAACTAAGTAAAGGAGAAGAACCTCATTTCCCTGCCTCGGGAATGTGACCAATAATCTTCTCAAGATGAATGTGAAAGCATATTCAATTCTCTCAATTCAAGAAAGTAGTGCACAATGACTTGAACTAGAGTTCCTCATCAAAGGGAAAAGTTTTGTGCTTAAGTGTTGGTATTTATTTCTAGACTTGTTTTAAGAGTTTTGTGGCCTCATCCAACGTGTCACAAATTTTTGTGCTAGCATCAAAATTTTCCCTAATTAGTTTTATTTTGAGGCATCTTAAAGCCTTTTATTCTTCAACAAGATCAAAATAGTATAGGGCCCCTTCATCGATGGTTAATTTTGAAATCAACTTTTGTCAAGGGATAAGGTAATTTCACAATGATGTTTTTTGACTCACTTTTATTTTGGGCTTGTGTTTTGATACTTAATGGACTTATTTTTCTCCCCATAGTAACTCTACGAAAAAATTCTCTTAATTGGTATTTATTTGTATCACCAAAAAAGTGTCTTTCTCTTACATACGTCACCAAAAAAGTGTCTTTCTCTAACATATATCACCAAAAAAGTGTATTTTTTATGATACATTTCCAAAAAAGTTTCTTTCTTTGCAATAAAATAGGGGACAAAGTTTTTTCTTAGTGACATTTCAAAGAGAAAAATATCTTTCTTGGTGACATGGTGCAAGAGAAAGAATGTCTTTTAGCAAAACATCACTTAAATTCTATCACAAAATTCACTCTAGGCTTATTCTTCTTCAACAAACTTTGACCTTCTACACACTATTTTCCAAAGAGATAACTTTTCTAGAAAAACAACACATTAAAATATTCTTTATTCTAACATCATATCACTAGAAAAATAACTTTTATCAATTAGAAAAATCTTTAGTGATACAATGCTAAAAATTCATCATTCTCATGTGATAGTGAAGACTTCCCTGGCCAGTGACATGTCATGGAAGAAAGTCCTTTATTATACCTGTCGCAGGCAGTATATATTGTTATGAAATCAACTCACAAAAAGATAGAAAAGATAGATCAACACCTTAGAAATAAGCCTCTTCGAGGGGACAACCTCCTTTACATTACACAAATGAACAATTCCTGGATGATACAAATGACAAGACCTCATTTCTATATATAGGAGTCTAAGGGGTCATAATATAAATAGAGCTGACATAACAATAATAATGTAAGAGCACAATAATAACAATAGTGGGCTTCTATGGGGCACAATAATAACAATATGGAGACTACATGAGTATAACAATATAATAAGGGGGTTGTACTAATAACAATAAGGGGTTACGCTAGTAGTATAGGGACCTAACATGCCCCTCTCCTTCAAAAAGTGTTGTCCTCAACGCTTGAGTAGTTCTTGATGCTTCTGTATAAAATTCTTGTCCTCCCATATGGAATCTTTAGCGGGTAAGTTTTCCACTTAATGAGATACTCTGAAATTGATCGATTTCATAGCTATTGGGTTCTTGTTTCTATGACTGCTCCATGCTCCAATATGATTTTTCCTTCCTCGTCAAGTTCTGGCAATATTGTTTGAACTGGGATCTTCTACAACTTTTGAATGAGTGGCCATACTTCTTCGTCCTTCTTCTATTCATCCCTTGCTTCATTTATCCAGTCTGGTTGGATAATAGAAATAGCACAAAGCAATGCTTCCACATCCTCATCCTTTCTTGAGATTACATCTGCAACAACATTTCGCTTCCCTTTTTTGTAGATGATTTCAAAGTCATAACCCAACATATTTGTGACCCATTTTTTTTGTTCTTCTAAATATAATCTTTGTTCTAAAAAGTATTTTGATCCATTTTTTCCTTGAAGTGTCTTCCCATTAAATAAGGTTGCCATTTCTTAAGTGCATGTAGTATTGCTAACATTTCCTTCTCATGAAAAGCTTGCTTGAGATGTAGCCGTTAAAATACCCAATCACTTACATCAAAACTTCTTTCACTGCGATGTTGATCTACCTGTTGTTTCATTCGATTCTGCACCAAAGTGGTGTTATCCTTTAAAAGTTGGAGAACTCGTTGTTGATGCTCGATGTGATCTTTCACTACTTGAATCTTTTTCTTCTTGATATGCCCTTTTATCTTGAGAGTTTGAGGAGTGGTAATTTCTTCCAATGCATTACAAGATATGGGTGGATTCATTTCTTGATGCTTCATGTGATCTTTCACTTCTTGAACATTTTTCTTCTTGATATATCCTTCTATATTGATAGTTTGACGAGTGGTAATTCCGGCCAATGCATTACAAGATATGGTCGGATTCATTTCTTCTTTCTCGATGTGATCTTTCACTTCTAGAACCTTTTTCTTCTTGATATGTCCTTCTATCTTGAGAGTTTGAGGAGTGATAATTATTGTCAATGCTTTACAAGATATGGTCGGATCCATTTCTTCTTTCTCTAGGGTTGGTTCCTGTATATCTTCTTCTTTTGATGTTTCTTAATCCTTTTCTTCCTCCTCTTCACAATCAATGTAAAATAATTTCTTCTCAGCACACTTATGACCTTTAGTGTATTTGTTGTCACAATTGTAACAAAGTCCTTTTGCTCTTTTTTCTTCCAATTGTTGTGGTGTCACCCTTGTAGGTTGTGGAAGGCTAGGAGAAACAACACTTCCATCTTTATAGTTGTGAGGAGTAGAATTCCTTATTGCCATAAATTTTCTTTCCACTTTTCTTGCCACCCTGAATGCCTTCTCCAATGAATCAGGTTCCCAAAGATGAACCTCATGTTGAATGTTATCGTTTAAAGTCCCTATGGAGACATCAATCCTCTGCTCCTCTGGAATATCATTTTCCCTTATATTCAATTTTTGAAATTCCTCAATGTGCTCTACCATTGAACGCTTTTATTTGAGATTTATCAATTGGCTAAAGAAGGTGTTTCTCTTTGTATCCTCATAATGTGCTATCATTTCCTCCGTGAAAATTGACCATGTAACAAGTGGGTTACGAGAACAAAGCCCTTTATACCATAAAAAATGATCTGGTTCTAAATATGAAGATGCAATACCTACCTTTTGTAACAGTGATACACCACGTAGATCAAAATATTTCTCCATCTGTAGTACCCAATTTACCGGATCCTTGCCATCAAACTTCCTCATCTCGCTTTTTCTTGATTTTAGGAGCTTGATCTTGAAACAACTGTAACTCTGTAATTTTGGATCTTTAGGTTCTACAATTTTGGCCTATAATATCCCTTTGAGTCCTCTTTCTAACTCCGTAAGTCTGATCACAATTGGATTCTCCAAGAAAGAGTTATGTCAAATCTCCCTCAGTGACCTGATTATAGACTAGTTTAGTAGAGCGAACTTGTACGAAGTGCACATGTCACTGTTTCGAGCTTAGTACCTAAAACTGATATATAGAAAACTACAGGTTGTCCTCCTCTCAAACTTCTTACGAAATTTAAATCTGATGCTCAAAACCAAAGTTATGACGATTTTCCCCAGATCACCTATTTGGAATGTAATTCGAGAGTCTGAAAAAATCCTAACTTCTTCAAATCATATCCTCGAAAACATAGTGAGATAAGCTCTAAAATTCGGACGTGAGCTTCAATGCGGTTTTGGCTCAAATGGGTTTTTTTTAGCTTCTGAAATGTCGCAGAATAAAAATATAGCGAAAATGCCACGATACCCTATTTGGAGCAGCGAAAACCCTAGAATCCAAAGCTCTGATACCAAATGTTATGAAACCGGCTCACAAAAAGATAGAAAAAATAGATCAACGCCTTAGAAATAAGCCTTAGAAATAAGCCTCTTCAAGGGGGCAACCTCCTTTACATTACACAAATGAACAATTCTTGGATGACACAAATGACAAGACCTCCTTTCTATATATAGGAGTCTAAGGGGTCATAATATAATTAGAGCCGACATAACAATAATAATGTAAGGGCACAATAATAACAATAGTGGGTTTCTATGGGGCAGAATAATAACAATATGGGGACTACATGGGTATAACAATATAATAAGGGGGTTGTAATAATAACAATAAGTGGTTATGCTAGAAGTATAAGGACCTAACATATACTGTATTCAGTTTTTAGTTTGACTTGCTATTAGTTTATTTTCACTTAAAAATTTGCAACATTTTTCAAAGTTTAACATTAGAAATTGAATTTTGTTATTTTTTAATAAATCTTTAATTTATTTATTTTAAATTTCATTGGTTCACCCTCTTATTGTGTAATGATTGTACTTCACTATCTATATGTACTATTCAATTTTTGATTGTGTACCATCAAATCGGATTATAATTACGTTTAATTAATTTAAAATATCATAGTAAAAAACACATAAAACAAATGTCCCATCATAATCAAAATACCTCTGTGAATACATAATAAATAAATAAAAATTCAATAGCATCATTTTATATGTCGAATATCACGTGAACAACCGTCCTCATCACAATCAAAATACAAAATATTTCCTTCTCCACGGAGCCTCTTTGTACGCTTATTATTTTACAATTGTCCTCATTACAGTCAACAATGTTCTCTAATTTCAACCCAAGCCTAGGATTTTAACTTTAGTTTGCCTATTAGTTTGGAGGTAACACAATTAACTCGAACACAATTTACATTGGGTAGATGTAAATTAAAAATAAAATGCAGATTGAAATTCAATTAGAATATAATAATAAAATATAAATATGAATAATTTTTTTTAAATGGTTATATAGGGTTAAAAATAATTATTAATTATTTTGAGTGATTGATAATGGCTATTATTCATTTACTTTGTTTTATTTTCATAGTCTTACAATTTATTTAAAATATGATACGAAATTGCTCTTATAGTTTATTTTGGTTATTAAATATGATAATTTTTTCATTGACTATGATTTATGAAGAGTATTTTTTTAAGTTATAAATAAAATTCTTAATATTTATTTTAAAGTTAAAAAAATATAAACTATTAGTGTAGATTTTGAATGTGTATAATTAATTATAGTCTTTTTTTTCCTAATTTCATGTTTTCATTTTACCCAGTGTTTATAATTTTTTGCTTTAATTTAATTATATTTAAACTAAGTGGCAAGTACTCGCTACTATGTACCCATCGTTTAATGACAAAGCTCATGAGAAAGATATTCTTCTCATGACAAACCATAATCATTATTAATTTCACCCTAAAAAATTATGTCAAAGTAAAAAAAGTTATAAAAGGGGTATCCATTCATTTATTTTTATTGTTTGCCAAGTATAGTGTTGTCCATCTCCCTCCAGAATTTAACACCTACCTTTTAGCTAATTGTCCACTAACACATCAACTTTCACCATGTGGCCAGATTGAAATCTTCCTCCATTTTATAGGTACGTTATTCCATTCCCACCCTTGCATAGTTTTTGAATGAAATAGGTAATTCATGTATTTCATTTCTTTGTTATTTTAATAGCCATTCAAGTGATGGAAAAAGGGACCTACTTTACCATTTTTTAATCCATCATTTTCTCCAATATTCATTTTGTAGAGGGTAAAGGTTCTATGAAGTGTTGATGTTCGACCAAATCCTTGACCCCTTACAGGGCACCCACTTTTGTAAGGGTCTAGGCAGATTTCAGTGTCCACTGAAACCCCCTTGTCTTGAGAAGCTTTAGTCCTCCTTTGATTAATATTATAATACCTTGTACACCTCATTCCATTTGCCTCACCAACTTGGGACCATATCACTTCCCCACATTCAATGTTTCTTCAATCAGAGTAGGTCAAAATCAATGAACATCCTACAAACTTCAACCAAAAGCATTGTCATGTTTTAATTCTCCCATCACTTTACATTTTCTTAGTCTTTCAACTCTCAATACATACAACCCATGACATTCTCTTAGACTCAATATGAAATCCCTATCCAAACTCTGATCATGTCGAGAGCTCCAAGAATGTGGAAAGAAAGGCCAAACAATATACTACTAAACAACACAACAAGTCTATACATATTAGTTTTTTAATAGTGCTAAGGTATTATGTTGTTGACATGGGTAAATCATGGTTGCATATAACAAAAGGAAGGAAAAATATTTTTCATTGAAATATATGAAGAAGAGGAAATAATATCCAATATCCCAGGTACCATTTTCAATGACACTCACTATGTATTGACAAAGTTGTATCCTACTAGTCGACCAATGTGTATTATATGTTCCAACAAAAGACATTTCTAACTTTGTTTCAAGATAATTCAAACTTGGGTGTCTTCCAAACCATCAAATATCATGGTTATATAAAGTGGTGCCCACCAACAAATTTTCTTGTGCTCATAAGCCATTTTGTGGATCCTTAAACATGTGGAGGTAGAAAAAATGATAATTAAGGATGCTAAAGGAAAACCTCTATCTTCCTTCAACCCCTCTAGCATTAATACATGATACAACACACTAACTGAGGAAATCCATTTGGATAAAGAATGGCTCAAATCATTTGACATTTATTCTAGAAATCTCATGAAAAGATGGTGGATTAAAGGAAATAATTAACAAATCAAGAGCTCACAGAAATACCCCACTAATTTACTCAAGGAACCTTATCAACTTGTGATGGATAGGTTGTGAAGGCTATATGGAAAACAAAATGTAGAAAATTTTAAAGAAGAGTGCATACCCCTAATATACTCTATTGAAGTTACAAGAAATAAGTTCAATTCGGGAGACATATTATTAACATCTTTGGGGGAGAATATAAAAACTGCATAGGAAGAAATTTCGAGGGAGCAAATTCAACTCCATATGCCCTCTTACCTTTTGGAATTAATATGTGCTCTACATTCATTCCAAGATATGGGATGGTATTTTACTACAAAATAATCTCCCATTCACATCTATTGTAGAGAACTCTGGGAACCCAAATACCATTTATCACATGCCGAAATATGCCATGATTTTCTCATTCCCCTATCTGAACTACTATTTGGGACCCTAGTTCCTTGCATGTCAAAGAGATCCTGGGAAGTTATTGGAATGGACATAGAATGGTATGTAAATGAAAATGGGACATATTTGAGAATATATGGCACTATGAAGTTTCCCCTCCTTCATACTAGATTTGTCACTGAAAAATTAGTACTTCAAGTGATTGCATACTAAGTGGTGAATGAAATTGGGGGAACCTTGTCCAAAGATAAGAAATCACCATGGTCCCCAATGCCATTTTACCTAAGCTCATATGTACTTAGCCTGGCATAAAAGAAGCACAACTAAAGATTCATTGATAGACAATTTTCCATTTTGGTGACTTGTGGTATTATAGGTATGACCCCTCGTTGATTGTAAGGAGCCACTGCAAATCCTACAAGTACATGTTAGAATATGGATCCAAAACTTGGATAGATGTAGAAATGCTAAAAGGAGACAACAAATATGATGAAGTATTATTTAGGATGGGAAGTAATAAGAAATACTTGAAGGAAAAGAAGAAGAAGAAGTTCTAAGACCAAAGAGAGAAACTTAGGAAGCAAACTTGAGGAAAGAAATGGAAAAGAAACTAAAAGAAGATGAATAACTTAAGAAGAAACAATAAGAATAAGAAGTGAAAAAGAAACAAGAATAAGAGTCAAGAAAGAAACAAGAAGAGAAAGAATAGAAAAGGTAAAAAAGTGATGACACCTAATTTAAAAGGATTGGGATTATTGTAAATGTTATAAATAGTTACGGTTATGCATTAGAGAAAACTAAAATACCATGGAATTGGAATCCCAAGAGCCTCCCCTCTCATGTATATGTTCATGATTTGGATAATGCAATAAACAACAATTTCATTCAGAATTACTCAGAATTAGTCCTGGCCTGATAGGATATCAGAGCTTAAGTGCCAATTTATCTTTTTATGTTGTAACTTGTGTTGAAATCTGTCATTTTTCGGCCATTTTATGCCACATATTGTCTCTTTACTATATTTTGCATTTAATTATCTACGTTTACTCTATTTCTCTGCGTTAACCCACTCTCCACTCTCCCTGCAAATTTCGTGGTGTGGCGGCTGGGATTCGAGCCCAGGTCTCCAAGGGACAACTTTTTCTTCAATATCTAGACGACTCCTGCTACAACCATTTCCACCATAAATAAAATCCCTATGGTTTGGTGTATGCGATGAAGCAAGTCGAATCGTTTCTCTATAGCTGACAAACTCTCTGCATTTGAGTTTTCATTACTGCTCCAACTAAGTAACCATTTATAGAACCCTTCATTTGGCTGGTGTGGTTACCTCTAGTTGCCCAGATATCAATGAGATTGAAAATTTGCATGACAAAGCCTCAAAATTAATTTATGTTGAAAACAATAAAGAAAAGGAGTACAGTAGAGAGCGGGTTCGAATCTGGAGACAAACGCTGCAACATGTTCTTGAACTGTGTTAGAAGGCCTGATAATATTTGAAGGCTGACGATAATTCTGGAAAATATCTCTCAGAGGAGGACTCTAAAGTCAAAGTCGAAGCTAAATCTGAAGCTATTCAGTCCACAGATTTTGAAATGCTCGAGTTTCATGGTATGCATTGAATATAATGGTGGCTTCTCATGAATTTATATGTTGATAGATCGTGAGGTGAACTTTTTTCTTGGTATTCCCTTTATACATTAAATTTGAAGGCTCTTGAAAGTGTTGGTTTCTCGGAAGGCCGTGGTATATAATGGGCATGATATATATATATATATATGTACGAGGACTTATGAATTCGTTGAGTTCATTTTTGTAATTGCCATATATTATATGGTAGGAAAATAAACATACCCAAGTATATGTTGGAGGATATATTTGAGAGCTTGTATTTTTATTTGAATACATAATATCAATTAATTAGTTTACATAATATTAGGCTAATTAATTAGTTGCAGACACATTTTTTGTTGTAAGTTTTATTTTGGTCTCAATTCAAAATTATGTGATGCATTCACTTATCTTTATAGTGGGAGTATTTCTCACTAGCAAAGAGAACTTCATGTGTGGTCCCGAAAGATAACACACACCTTGATTTTCATTGAGTTGTGTAAAGTGGTTTGTGAAGGAGAAGGAGATAATGCACCTGAAAATCCTACTTCAAACAGGGAGCTTTCCATTTGGGAACACAGGAACGCCAAGGCCTATGTTTTGATTGCAACATCAGTAAATGAAGAGGTGAATCATCATATTTCACCATTTTCAAATCCCTTTCAATCCTTAAAGAAATTGAAGGAATTATATGACTCACACTCTGAATTTGAAGTTGTTTAACTGATGATCAAGTTGTTCAATCTTGGGTTGAAAAATGATGACCCTATTGCCTTAGCATCAAAACTAAGATCCATTATGCATCACATAAAAGCCACTAGTGTTGAAATAGGTATTCCTCTCGTAGCCTATGTCAAGGCACTATATCCCACTTATTCACATTATCTTGATTCATTGCAAGCAAGTGGAAAACTTAAGGAGATTTCCTTTAACTCCCTTGAGAATAAGTTTGTTGAAAGAGAGAAGGATTTTGGGAAGAAGGTGTAAAGACCGAAAACTTAAATAAGATGATAAGCAGAACAATATGCAGAATTTGTAAGGGATTTTGAAACCTACCTGAACTACTGGTTGCCGAACTGTTGTCTTCTCCTGTTCTCCTGTTGAAGCTGATTCGATTGCCGAGAAACCAATTCCTCCCAGCCAATCTAGCAAGCTTTTCACTGAAGCTCACTGCCCCCGTGCCCAAAACCTCAGGTCAATTCAAGCTCTTGAATCCTGGTTTTTCTCACTGCCCTCTGTTCTCCGTCCTCTTCTCAGTCCCATCTCCGTGATTTGATAGCCAGGGCTAAGCGATGAACGCCTTGTATGCCCATGACTCCACCGCTTACTCCCGCAGTGATAGCTCCCTCCCGCTGTGACTCATCTTCCCGAACAGGCGTCTTTGCCTTCCTTCAGGTTTTGCCCTTTTTTCTTTATACGATGGTTTAGATATACGCAGGAGTTATTATAAAGTTTTGGCTATCACATATTAATTATTACAACCATAGGCCATACTTTGTTACTTGATTATATTATTATGTATTTTATCGTATATTTATTTTGTTTTATTTATATTTGTTACTAAAATATAAAGTTTATTTATGTTTCTTAATTAATATAACTTTAGTTTTAATATTAACTTTAACTTATTTTGTTTTAATATAACTTTAGTACTTAATTAATATTTGATTTAATTTTTAATTTTTATTCTATTTTATAAATATCATTTCTATTTATTTATTATATATATACATATATATTTATTATTATTATTATTATTATTTATTAGGAAGGATGGGTCGTTACATACATTCCCCCTTCAGAAAACTTCGTCCCGAAGTTAGAGTTTATATTTAAGGTTTTAATGGGCCTGACTTTCCTTATCCAGGTTTCTGAGCTATTCTAAAATTATCCTATCCTTCCTAATCTCTTCTGCTCCCATCCTATCCGTCCTCTACTAGAGTATGCCATGGCGTCAGTTTTACTGACCTAACCATTCATAAACTCTTAGGTGACAGCGTCGGTTATACCGACCTGATTCCCAGTAGGCATCTGGCAGTCATCATCACACGTCTAGGGGAGCGTGACTCGCACAGTCCTCCCATGACTCCAGGGTTCGGAGGATAAACGGTGGGAAACACCTCCACACCTCCTAGTAGAACTTAGGGTTAACACCATATCATAGAATCACTTGGAGCTTTAATTGTTCTGAGGTTCTGTCATCACGTGGTCATCCCGGCAATCGGATCATATACTTTTACCTGCACTTATACACTCACTCATGCATTCGGAAAATGTGCATCAACATATTCAAAATAACTCATGTATTATTCACATATGATACGACCGTATAACATAATTTTTTTACCATTTCTATGCATGTCTTTTGAATTCGATCTAAAATGTATTCATTTCCTGAGTCCTATTCCATTGATCATATTGACATGTAACAATAAAACAATTTACAATATCTTAATTTCTATTAGAAGTAAAACCCTTTAACTGGCTTAACTTTCCTTTGACAACTATAATTAATAAAATGAACCACATATATCGTTTTGGTATCCATGTACCAGCAGAAGTTAAACATATATTATGTCACAAAATTTCACATTTATTTATAATCATTCAAAAATGTTTCTGGGTCTCTGATTGCAGTGAAGTAAATATATACAAAACATAGTTTAAAGTCCTTCAAAATTGACATAGTCTAGGGTATCTTTGACATATGTCTTCTGTATTTTCCCAAGTTGCGGATCCAGGACTATACTTGTCCCATTGGACCTTAACTTGGTCCACCAGGCGGTTCCTGAGCTGTCGAACCCTACGTTCCAGAATACGTAAAGGTTCGACCGATATGACTCCCTCGTCCGATACCTGCAATTCCTTCCATTGAAGGTTATGAGATAGATCAGCTATATAATGTCTTAATACAAAAACATGAAATACATTATGAATTCTATGTAGGTGAGGTGGCAGGGCAAGGCGATAGGCAACAGGTCCCACTCTTTCCATGACTTTAAATGGCCCAATAAATCGGGGTGATAACTTTGTCCCTTTTCCGAATCGAATAGTACTTTTATTTGGCTTGATGCGGATGAAAACCTGATCCCCTACCTCATACCTCCTATCAGTTTTGTGAGCATCAGCATAACTCTTCTATCAATCCTGAGCTTCCTTTAATCGTTGCCTAATTTGCCTTACATATATTTATTATTATTATTATTATTAGTTATTATTATTATTTTTTATTATTTATTAGGAAGGATGGGTCGTTACAGAAGGCAACTCCTCAACCTTCTAAAGAAGTTGTGTGCCTTGCACAAAAAGATAATAATCATGCACATGATTCTTCTAGAGGAAGAGGTGGTCGAAGAGGAAGAAGAAGGAAAAATTTTAGAGGTAGGGGGGGTAGACATTTCCAAGGAGAAAGTTATGATATTCATTGCATATGATGTTATAGAGATGGACATTATGCTTCCACATTGCAACATTGGAGTAACTGAAGACTTATTTAATGCTTCACTTGCTTCATGGAAAGATGCATGGTTGCTTGATTTAGGATAAACTTGCCACATGACTTTCAGAAGAGATTTATTTTAAGAATTCACTGACAATTTTCATGGAGCAATATGCTTTGCAGACAAGTCAAAACTCAAGCCATCAGGGCTTGGTACCATCAGGCTCAAACTGCTTGGTATTCCAAACTTTCTTCTACATGATGTTCTATACTTCATGGAGTTGAGGAGAAACTTGTTGTCTTTGGTCCACATCTTCCAATAAGGACACTCCATTCACATATTTGATGGAAACGTTGAGGTTAGAAAAGCATCATATCACTCATTTGTCATGACTAGGTTAGAAGAAGAAAGATTTATGAAGTTGCAAGGAACCTTTGGTCATGCACAAAAAATTCATACAACTCTCACTATGATGAAGGTACACTTCCATCAAGTCTTTTATGGCATGCTAAATTTGGACACTAGAACTATGACAACCTTCGTTTTTTGAAGAAAAATGGTGTTACTAGTTTGCCTAAAATTCCTAGCAAACTTAAGCAATATGATGCTTGTATCTTAGGAAAGCACAGTGAATAGTGTTTTCATGATGCTCATTCCAGAGCACATAGAAAATTTGAACTCATTCATTCTGATTTATGTGGCCCAATGCTTGTTCCTTCTGCAAATGGTAATAAATATATGATGAAATTTATTGATGACTACACCATAATGTGTTGGTTTTATTTATTGAAGAACAAATCTAAAGCTTTTGAAACATTCAAGAACTTTCTTGCATGGATTTAAAATGATGCACAATCTCGTATTGGCTCAATTTGTACTGTTAATGGAAAATAATATACTTCAAATGAATTTTAAGATTATCTTCACTAGCATGGAATCAAACATCAAACAACGGTGCCTTATAATCCCCAACAAAACAGGTAGTTGAAAGAATGAACAAGTTAATTTTAAATATGGTACGTTTGATGATGTTTTTTAAGAATGTTAAGCTGATGTTTTAGGTTGATGCAGTTCTATGTGTTTTGTATATAAAGGATAGGTGTCCATCTCATGCTATTGAAAACAAGACTCAATATGAAATGTGGTATGGCCACATTCCTTCGGTGAAACATCTAAGGGATTTTGTTTCCACCAATTATGCCTTGATACACAAGGAACAAAGAAACAAACTCAGTGCAAGGAGTCACAAATGTATATTTTTGGGGTACTCAAATACCTCCAAAGCATATCATATCTATGATGAAGTGAATAAGAAGTTTATAATATATAGATATGTGATCTTTCTTAAATCTTCCAAGACTTACAATGTTGTCGAGTGACAACTTGATCACTTGGATAGATTCAAACATGCCAAGTATTTTCAAGAGTTTGATAATGAGATTCAACATATTGAAGGGGGGATCGCCATATTGGATCAATCCGTGGAATCCGTGGAATCTTGAGTGATGTAGTTGACAGAATCGGGATACTAAATCTTGATTCAACCCCATTTCAGTCAACTGAGCAGTCTGGGCCATCTAAGAAAAGTCATCCAAAATGGTTGATAAAGACACTCAAAAGTGTTCGTCCTGATGAGGTTGGAAAGACAGGAACAAGAAGCTCAACTAGACAAAATTGAGGTGATGTATATGATCTTGATTCATCTATTGATATGGATGTTTCTTATTATTGTGAACTGAATTTGTCTACAAATTTCAAACCAACTTTCTTCAAATAAGTTGTTTCTCATGATGAATGGAAAGAAGCGATGTAGAAAGAATACGATGCTTTGATAAAGAATGGCACCTGGAAGTTGGTTGATCCTCCATTGGGAGCCAAACCAATAGGCTGCAAGTGGGTATTCAAAAACAAGTATAAAGTAGATGGCTCACTTGATAGCATAAATCTAGGCTTGTTGCAAAAGGTTTTGCACAGAAGGAAGGGGTCGATTATGAGGAAACCTTTGCCCCCATAATAAAATGGGTATCATTTGGACACTCTTTGCCTTGGAAGCTTAGAATGGTTGGAAAGTCCATCAAATGGATGTAAAAACGACTTTCTTGAATGGAGATTTGAAAGAGAATGTTTTTAAGTCCCAACCATAAGGATTTATTATGAAGGGTCAAGAACACAAAGTATACAAGCTTGTAAAATCCTTGTATGGCCTCAAGAAAGCACTCTGAGCCTAGTACGAGAAATTAATTGAGCATATTTTGAAACTAAATTTCAAAAAATATGATCTTCATGATGCAACTTTGTTTGTCAAGAAATTTGGCAAAACAATTGTATATCTTGTGGTGTATATAGATGATATTTTGATGATAGAGAACAATGAGAACTACATTGCATCCGTAAAGAAGGAACTAAGGAAAGGTTTTGAAATGACATATTTGGGTTATGTTCACTACTATCTTGGTATTGAAGTAACCCAACATCTGAAGTTTATATTCCTCTCTCAGAAGAAGTACATTGGAGATTTGTTGAACAGGTTTGGCATGGTTGAGTGAAATCCTTTGACTACTCTAATGGAATAAAACTTAAAACACACAACTAATGAAGGAAAATAATTTGAGAATGCAACAAAGTATAAATAACTTGTAGGAAGTCTCAACTACCTAACTACTACCAAACCATACATTTCATTTGTTGTTGGAATCCTCTCCAGGTTTATGCAAAAGCCTTGTGAGGGTCATTTGTCTATTGCAAAAAGAGTTCTAAAGTACTTGAATGGAACTCAAGACTTTGGACTCAAATATGCATAGGTGGATTACTTCATCTTGATTGGATACTCAGATTCATATTTCTATGGAGATAAAGAAACTGGGGTATCTAGTTCAAGTTATGTTATGAGTCTTGGATCAGGAGTTGTCTCCTGGAGGTCACACAAACAGTCAATTTCAGTAGATTCTAGAACTAAGGCAAAATATGTGGCAGCAACTAAAGCAATGAAGGAATTTGTGTGGCTTAGGAAAATTTTGGAAGATTTCTAGGAGAAACAAGTGCATTCAGCTCCTAATTTAATTAACAATAATTATGGAATAAAGTTAGCTAAGAACCAAAAGTTCTGTGATAGAACCAAGCACATTAATACAAAATATCATCTAATTCGACATCATGTTGACGCCAAGACAATCCACCTATGACATTGTTCCACAAATGAGTAGATTGTGGACATCTTCACCAAAGCACTTGGAAGGGAAAAGTTTGAAAGATTCAAAATGATGCTTGAACTCACCAACATCCATTCAAATTAAGGTGGGGAATGTTGACACCTAATGCGAAAGGATTGTGATTATTATAAATGTTGTAAATAGTTTCATTTAGGCATTAGAGAAAACCAAGAGACCTTGGAATTGGAATCCCAAGAGTCTCTCCACTCATGTATATATTCATGATTTGGCTAATGTAATAAACTACAATTTCATTCAGAGTGACTCCTAGACTGAAAAAAGGAAGAGACCAAAAGAAAGGAAGGAGGACTTAAGGCACATAATCAAGCTCAGGCCAGTCAAACTGAAGAAGAAATCACATATGGTGAGTAAATGGACACAACAACCCTCAACCTTTGTCTACAATTTTCATGGGAGGGCATTTTCCTATTGAAGTGATGGGAATTACTCCAAAAAGACTTGTAGGGTAGTTAATATAGGTTCTTTTAGATATCACTAAACCTTAAGAATGATAGTTGAGCAAACCAATAAAAAATTGTTGATTCCTAATCTTCCTCCCATATTAGTGGCTATGGAGAAAGCTATAGTGAAAAAAACACATGCAAACCTAATGGTAATGGATTTAGCCAGCACAAACTTCATACACTCAACATATCGAAATGTGAAGGATATATTAGAACAAATAGAGGTATATCTTGAACAACAAGGAATAATATTCATAACAAAAAATAAATCACTCAAAATAGAGAAGACCAGCTTGTTTGAGTATAGAGCTTATTCTAGTGAGGCCAATGAAAAATTAAGAGAAATTTTCAAACAAGTATATCCCTATTTCATAGAAGTTCAAAGAATAAGAGTAAGGTTGTTTCCATTTTGGGAGGAAGCAAAAACAAAAGGAACTAAAAATGGATCATACAATAGTTGACTAGCTCAAGTAATGACCATTACAATACACTGAAACACGTCCAAATTATCCATGATGATCAAGGAAGAGCTTATGTTGAACTCTTAATTAGTTGTGAATAGAGCATTGAGAATATAGGACATGATAGTGAAAGGTGCAGAAAAATCCATAAACCTGCATAAGAATCATTACACATTAGCTGATCAACCAATGAAGAAGAATAGATTTCCAACCAAAGGAAATTTCAGGGAGCCCAGATCATTAGAAGAAGTTATCTCATAACTAGGGGAAGCCATGAACTCTAGGTAAATAGAATTTAGTATTTTCACTTTAAAGATTACCAAGGAAGTGTTAAAGCAACATATGGTAGAGCCAACTAGGCAATAAATTGTGTTCAACTCCTTCTTAGTGTAACGACCCAGCTAAAACAGTGAAATGACCCAGCTAAACTATTTTTTTTTTTTTACACAGCAATTACAACCAGCAAATAAACACATTGAGATTTCAATTCAATCAATACACACATCGTTGATGCTCATTTCAAGAACATAACACCACATTTATATACCTTTAATCTAAGGTCAAGTAGTAACGAAATACACATGTACCGTACACTGGAGAGGCGAGACTCCGCTTGCTTTGTTGTCGCTGGTATTTCCTTGTTGCCGGTCACTTCTGCGAGTGTATGATGACGCACTTGGTCCGAAAATGAGACCCATCGGTTAACCTCCCAGCCTACTCCTTGGGCACTCTTCTTCCCCGCGGACCCCCGAGCTGCAATGGGGTTGTACAATGGTGGAAGAATCTAGCTAGCAGAGGAGAGCAACCTTAGCTCAAGAGTCCCCTCTCTAAAAAGAAATCCTCTACCTCACCAAACTCACTATAGCTTCATAGTCACTGCTTTGACATCATATCGTCCATCCAATAATAGGGTTCCCAAAAAAAAGTCCCCTCTCTCATGGCTTGCCCCTTCTTTTATAGGAGTCCTCATAGGTGACACTTGGCATGTCATGCATAATTATAATATTTTTCTTTTAACTTAATACTTGATTATTCACCTACCCATGTGTCATTCTCTCAGCAAGGATCACCCAAAATTATTTACTTAACTTTTTATTTAAAACTAATATTTTCCTCACCTCACAAGATTCCTATTTCTTCTCCCAGTTGTCTCTTTATTCCCCCCTTTTATTCTTTAAATTGTGTTTATTACTTGGAGTCAATTAGTGAGTCAAGATTTTATCCCCAATCTACTTCCTACATTAACTCAGGGTATCCCTTAGAGGGATATTCTTATGCTGGTTGATGCCACATGGAGCTTCTCTACATTTCTCTAATTTCATTTAATTTTCTTATTTTAATTCACCTTCCTCTTTTCTTAATTAAGTTTAATTGATTTAGGATTAATCTTTATCCTTACAATATGTTTGTCTTCCCATTTTATCTAATTAAACCACCTAATCTACCTAGAATTTTCCAACATGGGGAGGGTAGAATTTTTAAGGTACTCTATTTATTTCTTCCTATGATCCTTCTTATTCCAAGTTTTATTTTGTGATTTAATTACCTTGGTTTCTAATCATCATTTACCCTTGATGTAACTCCATAGTTTTCATTCCTTACTTATATTTATTTATTATCATTTATTTTTAATAATTCCAAGGGTGCCAAGTTTGGTTGTGCCCTTCAAGAACTTCCCTAGAAGTTCCAAGGGTGCCACACCTAACAGTTTAATGATTCCAAGGGTGCCAAGTTTGGTTGTGCCCTTCAAGAACTTCCCTAGAAGTTCCAAGGGTGCCACACCTAACAGTTTAATTGTGATGCCAAGGGTGCCAAGTTGGTCGTGCCCTTCAAGAATTTCCCTGAAATTCCAAGGGTGCCACACCACTTGCCCTTCAAGCATCCAGTGACTACGAGGGGAAAATATCGTGCAACATCATAGACCACTATCATCTCTTATGTTGTCTGCTATAGTGAGACTAATGGTGCCGGGGATCAAGGAATCTGCCTTGATGCGCGCCCCCCAGTAGGCTCCTCATGAGCGACCCAACTTTGGGACCTGACCTCATGGCATCGTGATCTTCAAGGCGAAGGTGTTTCAACCCTTCCAACCCAAGTCACGGCAGGAGTGCTAGTGGGTGAGATCAGGGACTCTGTCCCACCCCTCCCATGTAGTTCCATCCACTTGTACAACCCCATCACCCATATGTGATTCATTCGGCCAAGCAACTCATCTGTGCTTACAACCATTAACATATCATCAGAATATAGATAGCCATATATAGCAGATTTCAAAATCGATTAGAATTTCAAAGATAAAATAATATAAATTTTCATGAAACCAGGTGTCGTCAACTCGTTATGTGCGAGTGCCTCTGGTGGTTTTCCTACCATACTCAATAATAATCAGTAACCAGGTTTTTCAGTGTTAGTCATTGTCATAATAGCATTAATTACCATCACCTAGTCATTCACGTCATCGTTCAATGTGAACCAGAACTAATGTAAGTAGCTAACATAGGGGATACCTTCATCATGGCTAGCATCATCATAACCTTAATGGAACCATACATATAGATCAAGGCTATCATCATTATAACATCAATAGAAACATGTCTATCCTTTACAACTATCACCATCATGATATCAATAGAGAATACACATAACCATTAATTATATCGTACTCATAATATTAATAGAGACACACATAACGATCACATTCGCTGATAATAGAGTCATGTTTCTGGATCCTCAGCCTGAGTTACTCATAGACTAAAGTATGCAAGATAATGTCATGTTAGAGTCAGGAAACTAGGGTGGGCACTACACTTAGTTATTTTAGATAGAGATGTGAAAATGTTGTCCCAAAAAATAGTTGATCATCAAACTACACTAGAAACCTTATTATTCAACATAATAAAATGATTTCTTCTTACCACCAAAAATGGGCTACAATACTTGAATGATCAATAAGGAATTATTGTACACAATGCAGTCACTCTGTAACTAAAGCATCAAAACCTACTTTTGAAATATGTGATGATTTATTTTCCTAATTATGTGAGATAGGAAAAAATAGAAAAAATGAATAATTGTAACTACCCTTGGGAAGGCAAGAAGTCGCAAGAAGCAGTTGCAAATTGTAATTATGAAGATTAAGGGGCTCCAAGAAAGAAGGTTTTTTTGTTCTTTGAATGAGATTTGTAAAGAATTTTTTGAGCTTGGTTATATCAAAAGTTGTTCAGGATATTTTGGAAAAGAATTAATTTTGCATGTCTACTATGGGTAGCTTTGAACTATTTGGTAGTACGCTTTCATGCTTTCATTGTTTTGAGATTTTACTTTATATATACTTTTCATCTATAAGTTTGTATAATCTTCCTATTTGTTATCTTTTCTAATGAATTGGTTCTAAGATGGTAAATGGATGGTTCTTATTGGATTTTGTAGCTATGATCGGTCTTCATAATTTATATTTGCGCCCTTCTAATATATAATGTAAAAGTAAGACATGTTCTTCATGTTATTTTATTGATTAACTCTTGAAAGAATTTTTATAAGACATGTTCTTCATGTCATTTTTTTATTGATTAACTCTTGAAATAATTATTATAAGACACGTTCTTCATATCATATTTAAAAGAGAAAATTTTGAATTTTAAATTTTGGCTCCAAACTAGTCAAGTTGACCCTCCCTCAATTCAAGCCAACCCTAGTGAAGAGACACACCCATTCACAAAGGTAGAACAAGTTATATAAAGAGAATTCAACCTCCTCCTCAAGGCACCATTTGACCTCACATAAGAAAGACATATTTTGGGCATCCAAGCAAAGGACAAGAAGGAAAAGAAGGATGAAGATCACATGTTTCTCTCTATATAACTCACTCGTATGGATTTATCTCTCTCTTCTAGCTTGCATGTGTGTTACTGGGAAATTTTTGGGAAACATATTCTAGGCATGCCAAACTTTTGGGCAATCCGAGTTTCTAGGAATATTCTGGGAGGCTGAAATTTTGCCTAGGTAGATCAGAGAGGGTTGAATTTCGAAGAGCAAAAGTTTGGCTTGACTTGAATTGACTTGATTTTACCATAGCTTGTTGATCAATTTGATCTCATAGTTGACTAACAACATCAGATTTATCTCTTATTGAACCAAAAAACTTCTCTAAGGAAAAGGTTGTTGGGTTTTTCCCCAAAGTGGGTTTTCCTAGGGTAAATATTGTGTTCTCTTTGTGCGTTGTGATCTCTATTGTCTTTATGGTTTTATGGTTGAATTTTTTAAGTGCAATTGCTTAATGACAAACTGGAATTGTTAAAATAATATCTACATCATTAGAAGTAATTATCAATATTACAGAAATTTTTTCTTGTACCTATTGCACTTGAAAATTCAATATGGAATCAGAGCTTTAGTGAAGGAAAGGGCATTGAGATCACTCTTGAAGAAGTTTTGGTGAAAGATCACTCTTCAAGAAGTCTTATATTTATAATCTATTTGTTTATTTGTGATCATGGCTTCCTCTATGAAGTCTCAAAAAAAATTGGAAGGAGCTACAAATTTCAAGTCTTGGAAGACAAGGATTAACCTTATCCTTGCAAAGAATGATCTCTTAGGTATTGTGAAAGTCAAGGTCACTGAACTATCAAATGTTAAATGAAAAATAAAATATGAGAAGGATGATATTACAACTATGAGAATCATTGTGGACTCTATAAAAGATCATTTGATTCATTATGTTGCAAGCCTTGAATCTTCAAAGTAGATGTTTGTTGCCCTAATTGGATTATATACTATCAACAACATTGGTCAAGCAATGAGTTTGAAGAATGAGCTTCATGATGTTAGAATGAAAATAAATGACACGATAGCCTCATATTTCATGAGGACTTATCAATTAAGAGATTAACTTCAAGCAATTGATGAAGTCATTTCTGAAAAAGAATTGGTGACTGCAACACTTAATGGTTTACCAAATTTGTGGGACTCATTTGCATCAGGTATATGTGCCATAAAAGAAGTTCCAAAGTTTTAAAAACTATGGACTACTTATATTCAAGAAGAATCTAGGCTCGTGTCAAAAGGAAAGATTTGAAGACCCGACAAAGGTGATTCTCAAGCATTTGCAACATGTTTCAAGAAGGTTGGAGGAAGAAAGAAATTTGGATTCCAAAGAATAGAAGAAGGTAGAAGACCTAAAAGGAAGAAGATCTACACCTCTAGGAAAAAATAATATGTCAAAGGTTTAATGCTATCATTGTCACAAATTTAGTAATTATAGAAGTGACTATCCTGAAACATCGAATGAAAAAAAAAGATAAAGGGAAAACAACATGCCACTATAGTAGACATTGATAAACTACTAAAGAAACCTAAGATTGAAGATTCAAGTACCAAATATTTCTTTTACTTTTCTTCTCTTACAAGTTCTATTGTAGATAGAGATTATTTGTGGCTAGTAGATAGCGGTGCCTCTAGGCACATGATGTGAGATCATGACAACCTCACTAGTCTAATGGAAAGAAGACTATCACAAAAGGTAGAACTTGGAGACAATAACAATTATGTACTGAAAGGTGTTGTGAAGACTTCTGTTATGAAACCAGCTCACAAAAAGATAGAAAAGATATATAAATGCCTTCAAAATAAGCCTCTTCGAGGGGCAAACCTCCTTTACATTACACAAATGAACAATTCTTGGATGACCAAATGACAAGACCTCCTTTCTATATATAGGAGTCTAAGGGGTCATAATATAATCAGAGCCGACATAACAATAATAATGTAAGGGCACAACAATAGCAATAGTGGGCTTCTATGGGGCACAATAATAACAATATGGGGACTACATGGGTACAAAATATAATAAGGGGTCTGCAGTAATAACAATAAGGGGTTACACTAGTAGTATAGGGACCTAACATGCCCCTCTCCTTCAAAAAGTGTTATCCTCAATGCTTGAGTAGTTCTAGATGATTCCGTATAAAATTCTCATCCTCCCATGTGGAATATTCAGTGGTTAAATTCTTCCACTTGATGAGATACTCTTAAATTGATCAATTTCGTAGCTGTCGATTTCTTGTTTCTATGACTGCTTCAGGTTCCAATATGATTTTTCCTTCCTCGTCAAGTTCTGGCGATATTATTTGAACTAGGCTCTTCTGCAACTTTTGAATGAGTGGCCACACTTCTTCGCCATTCTTCCATTCATCCCTTGCTTTGTTTATCCAATCTGGTTGGATAATAGAAATAACACAAAACAATGCTTCCACATCCTCATCCTTTCTTGATAGTGCATCTGCAACAATATTTTGCTTCTCTTTTTTGAAGATGATTTCAAAGTCATAACCCAACATATTTG
>APFE030274677.1:104495-114562 GCA_000404065.3 Pinus taeda
TGTGCCAATGCATTAAAATATATGGTCGGATACACTTCTTGATGATCAATGTGATCTTTCACTTCTTGAACATTTTTCCTCTTGATATGTCCTTCTAGCTTGAGAGTTTGAGGAGTGGTAATTCTTGCCAATGATTTACAAGATATGGTAATATTCATTTCTTCTTTCTCTAGGGTTGGTTCCTGGTGTATATCCTCTTCTTTTGACGTTTCTTGATCACTTTCTTCCTCCTCTTCACGATCTATGTAACATAATTCCTTCTTAGCACACTTATGACCTTTAGTGTATTTTCTATCACAATTGTAACAAAGCCTTTTTTCTCTTTTTTCTTCCAATCGTTTTGGTGTAAGCCTTGTAGGTTGTGGAAGGCTAGGAGCAAAAACACTTCCATATTTATAGTTGTGAGTGGTAGGATTCCTTGTTTCCATAATTCCGCTTTCAATTTTTCTTGCTAACCTGAATTCCTTCTCCAATGAATCAAGTTCCCAAAGACGAACCTCATGTTGAATGTTATCCTTTAAAGTCCCTATGAAGACATCAATCCTTTGCTTCTCTAGAATATCACTTACCCTTATATTCAATTTTTGGAAGTCCTCAATGTGCTCTTCCATTGAACCCTTTTGTTTGAAATTTATCAATTGGCTAAAGAAGGTGTTTTTCTTTGTATCCTCATAATGTGCTATCATTTCCTCCATGAAGATTGACCAAGTGACAAGTGGTTTACGAGAACAAAGCCCTTTATACCATAAAAATTGATTTGATTCTAAATATAAAGATGTAATATGTACCTTTTGTAACAATTGGACATCATGTAGATCAAAATATTGTTCCATTTATAGTATCCAATTTACTGGATCCTTGCCATCAACTTCCTCATATCACCTTTTCTTGATTTTAGGAGCTCGAACTTGGATTCTTTAAGAAAGAGTTATGCCCAATCTCCCACAATGACCTAATTATAAACTGGTTCAGTAGATCAAACTTGTATCACATGCCACGTGTCACCATTTCTACCTTATGTTCTGAAACTGATAACAAACAAACTAATGTCCATCTTATTTCTGTTACTTTTTACGAAATTTGAATCAGATGCTTCGAGAGAGAGTTATGATTATTTTCCCAAGGTCACCTGTTTGGGATGTAATTCGGGGGCCTGTAGAAACCCTAAATTTATTGGACTATATCTCCGAAAATATAGAGAAGAAAAATCTGAAATTTGGGCTTGAGCTTCATCAAGATTTCGACTCAAATGGGTTTTAATTCTAAATCTAAAACTTTGTAAAAAACAAATTATAACGAAAATTTCACGATGACCTGTTTGAGATGGAATTCTGGAGCTTGCAAAAACCCTAACTTCCTCAAATCATATCTCCAAAAATATAGAGAGACAAGATCTAAAATTATGACCCGAGGTTTAGAAAGATTTCGTCTCAAATGGGATTTTTTTTTTATCTTCTGAAACATCGTAGAAAAATAGTTATAGAGAAAATTCCATGAAGGCCTATTTGGAGTAGTGAAACCCTAGAATCCAAAGCTCTGATACCAAATGTTATGAAACCAACTCACAAAAAGATAGAAAAGATAGATAAACGCCTTCAAAATAAGTCTCTTCGAGTGGGAAACCTCCTTTACATTACACAAATGAATAATTCTTGGATGATCAAATGACAAGACCTCCTTTCTATGTATAGGAGTCTAAGGGGTCATAATATAATCAAAGTCGACATAACAATAATAATGTAAGGGCACAACAATAACAATAGTGGGCTTCTATGGGGCACAATAATAACAATATGGGGACTACATGGGTGGTTAAAATAGCAACAAGAAATGATAAAAATAGAATCCAAAATATTCCAATTTTAATTTGTCCTTAAATTAAAATTGTGAAGTAAATTCGAATTTAGTCTCACCAACTACTTGGAATTAATTAATTAATTCATTATGGATTAATTAGTTGGAGAAATTCAAGTTAGAAGTATTTCTGAAGTCATGCAAAAGTTATCCCTTAAATTAAGGAGATTATCTCTTAATTAAGGAGATAAGATTGAGTTATATTTGAGTTGTAATAAGTTAGCTTAGTTTACTGAGTTAAGTCCAGTTAAATTAGTTCCAAACTGTTTGAGAAACTAATTGTGAGTTTAGTCAGTTAATGCATGCATGCACTCAACAAGTGTACTCCAGATAACTGAAGATTCTCTCATCAAAAACTCATGCATGTCTATTCTAAGAAAGAACCAGTTGAGATAAATGTCAAGGACATGTTACTATCAATTGCATGAGTTTTCCTATAAAGGTAACTCATCCATGCAGAAGGAACAAGGTTCCTTGAGGATTGCGCAGTTTTACAGGGTGTGAGATCAGTGTTACACTTGGTAACAGTAGGATCACCCAGGAGAAATAGCGCAAGGAAATAGGAGGCTTGGAGGGTAGAGGAGAAGGTTTGTGAGAAGCCTTGTTTTCCTGTGAGCATCCAGGAGGATTGTATTGAGAGATAGCTAGTTGTGAGAGCTAAGGCTTTGTATTATTCTGATATATTTCCACCTTGTATGATAATACATATAGTGGGGTTTTTAGCTGAGTCTTTCCCCTGAGTATTTTATGTGTTTCGTGTGCATTGATTCTTCTTCTTTTGGTTATATGTGTTCATCTCTGATTCAGCTTGATCTGTAAGCTTCCGCAAATTGATAGTAGAAGTAGATTATAGTATTTTTCTTTGGTATATTGCATTATTGGGTTAATATATAGTTAGATTTTCTACATAGGCCTCAGAGCAAGATTTGTAGAGAATTTGCAGAATTTCTACATGGTATCGGAGCCAAGTTTATCAGAGCAGAGTTTATCGGAGCTGTGAACAGTATACGGAGAAGAGAATTCAAAGTTTGAAGTTCAGGGTTGCATGTGCAAATCGAATTCATATCATACCTTAAAAAAAAATGAGATGGAACATTATGTAACTAATTGCCCATCTAATAAGTCTAAGATGGGATCCTCGAAAGGATTGGAAGGTGAGGCACTGGCCCTCAGTTCGAAATGGGTTTTACTCTCATCACATGCATGGTGTCATCAATGATGGGTTGTGGTTGGTATCGTGATAGTGGGCACGGTTAATTTTTAGAGGGAGCATGGAGCTCCTATCACCTTGACTGATGTGAAGTATGTGCCTGGACTGAAGAAGAACTTGGTATCAGTCGCAGTATTGGAAGACCGTGGCTATGATGTGTTTTTTAGTAAGGGAAAGGTTTTCCTTAGACACATCACCACGAGACGTGTGAAACAGATTGGTTCACGAGTCAAGAACCTATATGCTCTTTAGGTTTAAGATGTATGCAAAGCCTTGAGGAGCAAGGCAAATGTTAAAGACTTGGTGGTTGAGATGGAGAGTAAATTACCTCTCAACATGCAGTCCTAGAAGAAGTCTCAGATAATTGTGGAGGAGCCACAATTGGAGAAGAGGGTAGAGGGATCACATGCATCCATACCTCTAGGTGTGAGGTGGGGCGATGTGAAGTGATAGTCTCAAGAAGGCTGAAATTGGGCAGGGTCCATTGAGAGGTTTTATCTCATGGATCGTACCTTGCTATGGAAGCCCAAAGTACATAGTAGTGGGAGGAATCGGTGGGATTCATGCAGTCAGAGATCAAAGTGATAGACACTAGAGCAGTCAGATAGTGAAGAGCGTAGAGAAGGATTGAAAATAGTGCAGAAAGGCTGAGTTAGTAGAAGCTCGAAATTTTTAGTCGACAGAGGCAATAGTAGTCAGAGACTTTGATGACAAAGGCGTCATTCTGATTCAGGTTGGATGTTTTTTTTGTTTCTAAAGTTGTTGGAGCAACAACACTAAAGAGAAGTGTTGCATGCAAAACATTCCAAAGGCTTAGGATCGTGATCGAGTTGAATTCCTTTCTTGTTGAGAGTGAGTGTTGGAAATATAAAAATAGAATCCAAAATATTCCAATTTTAAATTGTCCTTGAATTAAAACTGTGAAGTAAATTCGAATTTAGTCTCACTAACTGCTTGCAATTAATTAATTAATTCATTATGGATTAATTAGTTGGAGAAATTCAAGTTAGAAGTGTTTCTAAAGTCATGCAACAGTTATCCCTTAAATTAAGGAGATTATCCCTTAATTAAGGAGATAAGATTGAGTTATATTTGAGTTGTAATTAGTTAGCTTAGTTTACTGAGTTAAGTCCATTTAAATTAGTTCCAAACTGTTTGAGGAACTAATTGTGAGTTCAGTTAGTTAATGCATGCATGCACTCAACAAGTGTACTCCAGATGACTGAGGATTCTCTCATCAAAAATTCATGCATGTCTATTTTGAGAAAGATCCAGTTGAGCTTAATTTCAAGGACAGGTTACTATCAGTTGCATGAGTTTTCCTATAAAGGAAACTCATCCATGCAGAAGGAACAAGGTTCCTTGAGGATTGCATAGTTTTACAAGGTGTGAGATCGGTGTGAGTGATCAATGTTACACTTGGTAACAGTGGGATCACCCAGAAGAAAGAGCACAAGGAAATAGGAGGCTTGGGGGGCAGAGGAGAAGGTTTGTGAGAAGCCTTGTTTTCTTATGAGCATCCAAGAGGATTTTATTGAGAGATGGCTAGCTGTGAGAGCTAAAGCTTTGTATTATTCTGATATATTTCCACCTTGTATGACAATATATATAGTGGGGTTTTTAGCTGAGGCTTTCCCCTGAGTATTTTATGTGTTTCATGTGCATTGATTCTTCTTCTTCTGGTTATATGTGTTTAGCTATGATTCAGCTCGATCTTTAAGCTTCCGCAAATTGATAGTAGAAGTAGATTATAGTATTGTGCTTTGGTATATTGCATTATCAGGTTAATCTACAGTCAGATTTTCTACATTGGCCTCAAAGCAAGATTTGTAGAGAATTTGCATAATTTCTACAATGGGTACAACAATATAATAAGGGGGTTGCACTAATAACAATAATGAGCTACACTAGTAGTATAGGGACCTAACAACTTCCATTGAGGTGGAATTGGATGAAAATTTTCATCTCAAAAACATACTATATGTACCAAGTTTGAAAAAGAATTTGGTTTCCATTTCATGTTTGGAAGATAAGGGAGATAAAGTAGCCTTTGTTGATGGAAAATTTCTTGTATGGCCTAAGGGATCTAGTATAGATTCTTCTAGATTAATTGAAGTTCATGAACGAAGGTTGTATACACTCTTGAAACAATCTGCAAGTACATAATGACATCAATCCATGTGAACTTTGGCATAGAATATATGCATACCTTCACTATAGAGTTTTTCCTACTTTAAAACAAATGGTTTCAGGCGTTCAATATTTGCAGGTAGAACATGAAGAAGTTTATAAAGGATGTGTGCTTAGGAAGAATGTCAAGAAGCCCTTTCCATGCAGTGAAAGTAGATGTAAGGAAATTTTGGATCTAGTCCATACTGATGTACATGGTCCAATGCTAATGAAATCTCTTAGAGGTTATGTATGCTATCTAACCTTTATTGATTACTTTTCTCATAAGACTTGGATTTACTTCATGAAGACAAGGATGAAGTCTTTGACAAGTTTTGGGAATTTAAAGCTGAAGCGGAAAATTCAAAGGGAAAGAAGATCAAGATCCCGAGATTTGATAATGGAGGAGAATATACCTCCAAGGAGCTCATAACTATTTGTGAAGAAGTTGGGATTAGGAGGGAGTTGATAGTCCCTTATTATCCACACAAAAAATGGAGTTTTTGAAAGAAATAAAAGAATCATTGAAGAATTTGTTAAAGCAATGATGCATGATTAAGTCTTACCTATTTTTCTATGGGGTGAAGCATCAATGACATGTGTTTATATTCAAAATATAAGTCCTCATCGAAATTTGGAAGACAAGACTCTTGAAGAAGTGTAAACCGAACATAAACCTTAGGTTGGTCATTTGAGAATATTTGGTTTTCCAATTTATGTTCATGTACCCAAAGATAAGAGGGAGAAGTTAGATCCTTTTGGAAAGAAAGGAATATTCATTGGATACAATGAGTTAGTAAAGGTTGACAAAATCTATGTTCCAAGAAAAAGACGGGTTGAAGTTAGTAGGAATGTGATCTTTGAGGAGAATGTTTCCGATTGGAAATCTAAAGAATTTCTAACGGATTCTGATGAGAACGAAAAACATGAAGTTTCCATGGAAGACAATTTTGGTCTGTCTAATCCTTTAGAGCATACCATAGATCATAAATAATATCTAAAAGGGCCTAGAAACCCAATTGATCTGATTATTTTCCTTGAGATCAGGAAGAGGCTAGCATGGCTTAGATCTACCTTACAGGAAGTAGAATCACATGTCTCCTTTGGGGAAAGAAAGAGACAAAAAAGGTATTCTAGTTATGTAACATTAATGACTAATAGTATTGATTATGAACCTTCCACCTATGAAGAAACAATTATCCAGGGAGTTTGGAAGGATGTGATGCTAGAAGAATACCATTAATTCATAAAGAATGTTGTATGGGAGAATGTGCTAAGGCCCAAAGGGAGATCTGTGATCACCTCTAAATGTGTATACAAGTTCAAGTATGCAGTGGATGGAAGTAATGAAAAATACAAGGTGAGATTTGTGGCTAGAAGGCTCTCCCAGAAAGAGGAAGAATACTATGATGAGACTTTTTCTCTGGTATCCAAGTACACTACCATTAGATCTATTATTTATGTTGCCTATTCTATGGGTTGGAATTTACCTCATAGGGATGTAAATATTGAATTCCTCAATTGTGTGATTGAGGAAGACGTGTACATAGAACAAATTAAAGGTTTTTAGGTTCATGAAAGATTGAAGAAAGCCTTGTATGGACTTAAGCAAGAACCTAGAGCATTGTACTCTCAAATTGATAGTTATTTGACAAGAGTTGCTTTCTCCAAAAGTGTTTTTGTTTCAAACCTCTATTTCAAGGTCAAGAAGAATGAATCTGTGATTCTATTATTATATGTTGATGACTTATTTCTGACAAATGTGGAGCATCTCATTATTTGAAGTAAGAGGGAGTTGGATTCTGAATTCGATATGAAGGATATTGAGTTGATGAATTATTATTTAGGGCTAGAAGTATAGCATTAGCCTAGTGAAATATTTCTTGGATAAGGAAAATATATTATCAAGATCCTACTGAAGTTTGGAATGATGGTCTATACGTCAATGACGACTCCCATGGTGACAAATCTAAGAAATTTGAGAGACACTAATTCAGATTTGATAGATCCATCCATGCATTGGAAGTTGATTGGGTCATTGGTGTATGTGGTTAATACCAGGTTGGATATTTGCTTTGTAGTAAATACTTTAAGTCAGACCCAAGTGGAATCAGACATGATCATTGGATTGCAACAAAGAATGTACTAATATATTTATGTGGTATTGTTTATTATGGTTGGAAATATGTCTTAAATGGTGGCATATAGCTGCAAGGGTATACAAATGTTGATTGGGCAGAGAGTATTGAAGACAGAAAAAGTGAAATTGGAGGTTTCTTCAGTATGGGCTCCACTATGATTTCGTGGATGATCAGGAAGCTGACATCTGTTTCACTTAGTACTGCCAAAGAAGAATATGTTACAACCGATTTAGCGAGTTGTGAAGCAATGTGGCTTTGGACGTTACTGCAGTGTTGAAGAGTCTAGGGTATCATTTTTAATATAGGATTCTTCTAGCTATGATAACAATTTGTGAAGCACTTTTAATTTTTCTTATTAGCTTAATCTTCTTCTTATTATTAGTGTATGTTCTTTTACTTCATCAAAATGTTGTCAAAATACAAAAGACAAGAACACAAGATGTTGGCTCTCCTCCAGGGCCAAAACCTCTCTCTCTTAGAGCGGAAAAGCATTTGGTAAGTTTCTCTTATTGAAGCTTCTATTGATAAATTCCAAACCCTAGACCCTTGACAAGAATATCCTCCAAGCACAAGTCAAGTCTTTGTCCTTCTTCTTTCGGCACTTCGTCCTTCTTCCTCCAGCACTTCTTCCTTCTTCCAGAAACTGATAGTAGTCCTTGTTATGCTTCTTCTATAAGAGATATTCCTCTGTGTTCCTTGGTAGAGTCCTTCACATATGAAGAGTACTTTATCCCTCCTCCAACTAAGCTCTTTCTTGAGATATAGTTGTAGGTCTGATATTGATAAAAATGGTAATGTTTGTATTAATAAAAATAAAACCCACTGTTCAGCTCTACGAAAGAGAGTCTAAACCAGGAGATCTAGCTCTGTAGAATGATCTACAATGTTCATCCACATTACACATTAAATAGAAAACATGGTTTTAGGGAAGTTAGAACAACATCCTAAGAAATAGAAACTAATTCCTATCCTGAGGTTACATGAACTAGCTCTACCTATTCTAGGATATTCTCCATTATCTTCAACACTCCCCCTTAATGGAGAATGGGTTCACATATATGCCTAACATCTCCCTAAACATTTGAAACTTAACTTTTCCAAGAGGCTTAGTGAAAATGTCTGCAACATTATCACATGTACTACAATATTCCAGATGAATTTCTTTAGATTGCACTTTCTCCTTGACAAAATGGAATTGAGTATCAATATGTTTATTGTTTTTGTGAAACACCGGATTGTTGGCTAGCTTGATTGAACTTTGATTGTCACATATGATTGTTGTTGTGACTGTCTGTTCTTCCCCAACATCTTGGAGAAGTCTTCGTAACCAAACCGCCTCACATGTTGCCACACACATGGCTTGATACTCTTCTTCTGCTGAGGACAAGGAGATGGTGTTCTACTTCTTGCTACTCCATGTGATCACCTAGGATCCAAGACTGAATTCATAACCTATTATAGATCTGTGGTCATCTACATTTCTTGCCCAATCTAAATTTTCAAATCCTGCCAATCTAACATCAGAAGAGTCAGTGTAAATAATACCGTAATCTACAGTACCTTGTAGATACCTCAAAACACTCTTCACTGTATTCCAATGACTTTCAAGTGGCTTAGACATAAATTGGTTTAGCACACTGACTGCATAAGCCAAATCAGGTCTACTGGTGGTTAGGTAGATCAGACTCCCAACCAACTATCTGTAAAGTGTTGCATCCGCCGCTTTTGAGCCATCCTCACACTGTAATTTGATGTTCTGTTGCAATGGTACCAGTGCAGGCTTACACTGATCCATTCTAAACTTTTCTAACAGGCCTTTGACATACTTTGCTTGAGACAAAAATGTTTGACCTGAATCTCTCCAGATCTCGAGACCTAAACAATATCTAAGTTCACCAAGGTGCTTCATCTCAAACATTTGTGACATCTGTTGCTTGATTTCATCAATTAGGTATGTAGCATCACCTGTAATTATCAAATCATCTACATATAATGAAATCAGCACTATGCACCCTTGTTTATCTTTCATGGTGTAAATATTAGGGTCATTCTTACTTCTATTGTAGCCAGCTTGTAGAAAAAATGAATCAATTTTCTCATCCATGACCTGGGAGCTTGTTTTAGTCCATAGAGTGCTTTCTTCAACCTACAGACTAAATGTTCTTTTCCTTTCTGGACAAACCCTTCTGGTTACTCTAAATAAGCCTCTTCTTTCTATTCTCCATTCAAAAATGCAGACTTTACATCTAGTTGGTGCATCATCCAATGTTTCTTAGTAGCTAAAGCTATTAACATTCTGATGGTGTTCAGTTTAGCTACAGGGGCGGAGGTTTCTTCATAATCTATCCCTTCTTTTTGTGTGTACCCCTTTGCAACCAACCTAACTTTTAGTTTTTCTATAGTTCCATCTGCATTAATTTTCAGTTTATATAACCATTTACAACCTATGGTCTATTTTCCTCTAGGAATTTCAACCAATTCCCAAGTGTTATTTCTGATTATTGAATCATATTCCTGTTCCATGGCTATTTTCCATTCACTATTTTCATTTGCTTCTTTATAACTTGACGGTTCAACCACATTCATCATACTAATTATAAAATCATTTTCCCTATATCTTGTAGGCATTTGAGCTTTCCTACCTGATCTCCTAAGTGGTGGGGTGGTGCTTTCAAACCTTATTTGATCATCAT
>APFE030274677.1:115844-138345 GCA_000404065.3 Pinus taeda
AACTGGTGCAGGTCTCACATCCAACTTGTACAGACCTCTTGTTCGGATCCCAGTAACAATTGTCTTCATGCCATCTAGCAGATCTTTAATGTAACAGTTAGATTTTAAAAATTCAACTTTCAAATCTTGATCTGTAATCATAGATACAGAAATCAAGTTCTTTGTTATGCCACACACATACATTACATTACAAATTTGTCTGATATTACCATCAGGTATAATGACAGAAACTTTCCCACATCCTTTGATTTGATGACTTCTGTCATCACTTAGGCAAATCTGCGCGCCTTCATTGATCTCTTTAAAATCCTCCAGCCAGTGCTTATTCCCTGTCATGTGTGTTGACGCTCCTGAATCTACATTCCAGATGTCTGCATCAACATTTTCATCATGATCTGCCATGAAAAATATTAAATTCTGCACCTGATCACCATTCGACCTACATGTTTTTTGGCTTCTGTTGTTCTTCATGATATTTCTTTTTCCTACACTCCCTGGAAACATGACCCAATTTTCCGAAATAAAAACATTTAGTTTCATAGTAGTTTTTATTTGGATGTATACCTTGGGTCAGATTTGGCCATTTCTGTGAACTTACTCCGTTTTGCTATTGTGGACTCCCTTTCCCTTTGTAGAATTTCTTCTTCACCATCAATGCAAGATCGGCACTCTAACGCTTCAAAGTCGATCTCCTCTCTTCTTCCTGCATCAGTATACCTATCAACTCTTCAAAATGCTGGATCTTTTCTCTAGCATTTATCCCAGTGATGAACATTTGATAATCATCAATGACACCATTCATTACAATGGTGACAAGATCTGTATCGTCCATTGTATGACCAATATCTGATAATTTAGTTTTTAGATCCTTGATCCTTGCTACAAATGAAGCAATTGTTTCATTCTCCTCCATATTTATGGATAGGATCTTACTCTTGAGGAACAGAAGATGATTTGAATTCCTGATTTCGTATAGTTCCTTCAGAGTTCCCCAGATCTCGTTAGCTGACTTACCTTCTCTGATGTGCAGTATAATGCAGTCTTTCACTAACATCTTTAACATTGTCCTTGCTCTACTTTCTCGTTTCTCCCAATCTGGGAACAATGCTGATCCAGTCGTGGGCCTCGGCTCATCCTCATTCACAATAGTCCAAGCACTTTGTGCTTCTAGAAGAGTCTGCATCTTGAACTTCAAATTTGCTTAATTGGAACCATCGAGCTTGTTATGCTCGTTCATGAATGCTTCAAATATATTGTTATTTAGAAAAAAAAATCTACAAGTAAAAGATGTTAAATTTACCCCAGACCTGTGACAGAGACAGATCACTACTCTTCAATGTTGTTTGATCTCACAACACACACGTAGATCACCGTGGCCTCCTTATTAGCCTCCAGACAACCTTCTGTTGTCAGCTACAACCTTGTTATTCGCTTCCCCACGCAGCTTCTCTGATAGCCATAGCCTTGTTCTTGGCTTCCCCTCATAGCCACACCCTTGTTATTGGCTTCCTTGATCGTCGTAGAAGTTCCTGTTGTTTCTGCGATGTTGTAGCAGTTGTACACGTCTTTGCCGCAACGAAAAAGTTTGAAAACATGCGCGAAGGAGCTATAGTTCACTCAACGCAGAGGTACACTCAAAACCAACGATGATTTCAAAATCGTCGCAGTTATCCACCTTACAACTGCGATGATCTCGGTTCAAAGAACCACCCACCAGCCAGTGTATAGGTTCCTCAGCCCTGACACTCTGATACCATGATAAAAATGGTAATGTTTGTATTAATAAAAATAAAACCCACTAGTCAGCTCTACGAAAGAGAGTCTGAACCCAGAGAGTTTGGCTCTACAGAAGGCTCTCCATTGTTCATCCACATTACACATTAAATAGAAAACATGGTTTTAGGGAAGTGAGAACAACATCCTAAGAAATAGAAACTAATTCCTATCCTAAGGTTACGTGAACCAACTCTACCTATTCTAGGATATTCTCCATTATCTTCAATAGATATGACAAAATTGTATCACCATTTCTTCACACGTGTGAGGGTATTCCTTCAAGACCCTTATGTGGAAGTCTTGTTTTCTTCTTTGCTTGATTGAACATCTTTTTCAATTGAGTGAGAGGCCTTATAGGCCTACTTTTCTAACCCAAACATTGATATATGTATGACTGTGGTGGAGGGATGCTATGACAGTAGAGATACCCTCTTTATCTTTACACATGTGACTCTAATAGACCTTAGAAAAATCCTCTAAGGTTCAGTGTTCTTCCTTCCTTCTTTGTTGCACCAGAGGCTCCTTTTCTCGTCTCTTTTTCACCCTTTAATTGTCCCTTCACTTCACTAATTTCATAGGTAGATTGTGTTGTCTTGGAGGAGTGGAAAACCTCTTATATATATAGGTATGTCCTTTCTTTAGACTGACTTGAGGCCGACTTGTAGACATGAGGTTGACTTGTCATATATAATTCAGATTGTTTCTTCGGTGATGTCGTTGCATGGAGGAGACTTGTTGACATTGCTTGGAGGTATCCTTTTGACTCTAATACATAAATATACATGGTGTAACATGCCCTTAAGGGTCTTCAACATTTCTTTTGTCTCTTTGACTTTCCTATAGCACGTTGACATGTGCTAGACCTATTCAATGAGCAAGAAACTCATTGATATAAATAAAAAATAATAATATTTCTTTTCTTTTATAAATACAAAGATCAAAATTACATTTATGAAGAACGAACCTAGTTAAAATTTCTTCAACACTCCCTCTTAACTAGGGAGGTATTCAAAAAGCATTACAAGGTGTTTGGTCATTTTCAATCTTGAAGAATTCACATAAGAGAAGCTGGATTGCCAATCCATCTGTTATAGCATCATAGTAACCAACATTATTTCCATAGCAAGGCATTGACTAACAGATCTATCTCTCATAAGATTAGAGCACAATTTTGGCGAGACTAATGACTTATAGATACCTTATTCATTGTCTCTCAAGGTACATACCCACCTGGATGTTCTTAGAGTTGTTCTGCCTTCTTTCAGGAGATGTGTTCAATGGATCTTTGTCAGATAGTGATTCTTTGTGACCATGGTTTTCTTCTCATGCTTGATCTCTTTCTTTATTTGCTTCTTCTTAGATAGATTGGTCAACCACCTTCTACTCCTTGTGGGAACACTTCTGCATTTCTTCTTGCTTCAAGGACATGCCTTTGAGCATGTCATTGGTGAAAGAGATTCTTTCATACTTTATCATGTCATAGAACTATTCCCGTGACTCAATAATATACATATGATGACATGACTTAACTTTGATGCATACATACCTCATCTTGATTCTCCTTTGATCATCTTAGCTTCATTTGGTTGTCCTTGGTGTGGCCATTCTTGCTTCATCTTAGCTTGTCTGCATATCATCCTTTTCTTGAATCCCATGTATGGGACTCCCAATGTGACATCTCCTTTTGTTTATGAATATTCTTTTGAAGATTCCATCAGAGGATCTTGAAGACCCTTACCCTGCAAATGTTTATTTATTTTTTGTGATGTAGGCCTTCTAATATTCTTACTCATGATCAATTTTTCTTTCATAGTGGATGAGGTCCTACAATAGGTATACTCCTTCTATATGAATATCTTGAGCTATATGTACACTATTCTCCTATATTATAGAAGATATTTTTAACCATGTGATCTGGATTTATACAGGAACACAACAAATTATAGGGATAACTATAAAAATAGATATGCAGTGGAAATAATACTTCATTTCATTAATGGAAAACACTGAAATATGCTTACAACCAAAAATGGAAATAAACCAGCTAGGGTGATGGTAGCTTATCTATGAGAAGAGATGTGGCGGCTACATGCCTCTGAAACTGTGTTACAATGAGGCTCAAAGGCCTATTTATTGTTGAGAAACAATGGAAAACCCTTAACATCCCAAAACCTAACACTGAAATATGCTTACAACTAGAAATGGAAATAAACTAGCTAGGGCGATGGTAGCTTATCTTTGAGAAGAGATGTGGCGGCTACATTATTCTGAAACTATGTAACAATGAGGCTTGAAGGCCTATTTATTGTTGAGAAACAATGGAAAACCCTTAACATCCCAAAACCTAACCCTAGAAGATGAAACGCCAAGTTGTGGGCCCCATTTGGGTAAATTGGTACATCAATTTCCCAGGGTCGTAACTTTGGCAAACGATCTCTGTTTGACGCGTACAATAGCTCATTAGAAATATCTATCCAAGCACTTCCACTTTAGAAAGGACAACATCTGTCCATAGACAGATGTTGCCCCCAGATTTCCAAAAAAACGTCATTTAGGGCCTCAAAACAGCTCTGGAAGTTCAGGACCCGAAAAACTACTAAAAATAGTCAATTGTGCTACAATTTAGGAAACTGAAAAAACTGAAAGGGATAGTTGTGGGGGTCCAAATGGGATAGGTGGGTGTCCCCCAACATCCACCTGGATCATTCCTCCCCCCTTAGGAAGAAATTGTCCCAATTGCGTTGAGTTCCTCCCTAAGATGAGGAAGCTTCTGCTAAGATGGGTCTCTGGTGAGCTGTTCTGCAACCTCTGATGTGTCCAGAAATGGTGGGAAGCATGGTCGATGATGGTCCACATTGAACACTCGGTGCAAGCGAAGGAATGGAGGAATGTTGTGCTTCAAAGCATTATTTCCCGTAGCCTTGGTACTGGTGTAAGGACCATGTCAAAGTGGTCTGAGTTTTTGATGGGTTCTGGTAAGGCGTTCTCTCTACAGATGTAACCAAACTTTGTCGCCCACCTGAAACTTGTGTGGTACCCCTTTGGGTGAGGAGAAGTTGTTCCTGTGTTCTGTCATGACCGTATCCCTTTGTTGCTGCTGCTACATGGAGGAACCCTTTGTGGGGGTCATGAATGTAGCAATGATATTCCCCTTACTTTGGGAGTGAACCACACAGGAAATGAATTTCCTAGTCTAGGAGATGAGCTTGCTGCTTTTCTTGGCAGTGATCAAAGAGGTGGCAGTAGGTGGGGCTACCTCTGGTATCCTGTATAATGAATTATCCAAAGAAATAATGATAGCGTGAGCCTTTGACTCATACACAACATGTCGCCTCCACAAGTATGGCTGGCCTAATAGTACATTGCAAACATCCAAAGGTGTAACATCACACAATACCTCATATGTGAAGGGCTTGATGTTGTAGGGAAGGCGGCACTGCTAGCGAACTTTGAGATCTCGTCCTTCATGAAGCCACCCGATACTATATGGTTGTGGGTGTGGTGTAGCCGGTAGGCCCAACTGCTTCATGACCTCTGCTGAAACGAGGTTATTTTGGTTGCCATTATCGACAATGAATTGCAGCGGCGAACCCTTCACCCACATTTGTGAGTGGAAAAGACGCTCCCCTTCCTCTGGATTTTCGGGCTCATTTTTCTGGATCTTGGTGGTGGCAAAAGTGGTGTTGGGATCCACATCAATGATCTACTTCCCTTTGTCATTCCCCTTGTCAGGTTCTGGCTCAGGATCAGAACATGCATCTGATTTGGAAGCCTTCAACTCAACCACCAACAACTACTTGGTCCAACACTCACTTGTGTTGTGAGTGGGGCTCTTGTGGAACTCACACCACTTTCCTGTGTCCTTTTTCGACTTCATGGTGTTGTTCTTTTCTTGCAGCTTCGACAGGTTGTCTTGGGTCACCCTGCCTTAGCTTTGTCCTTTGGTCTTCGAATTCGCAGATCCAAAGTCTCGCTTCTTCTATTTGAACTTTTGCTCGATTTTGACAGCATATCGGTACGCCGTGCCGAGCGAGGAGATGTTCAAGAACTCCATCTCTTCCTGGATGTATTTGTATAGACAGCCACAGTATTTGAGTACCAGATGCAGATCAGAATCTTTGATACCCAAATGTGTGCGAAGGGTATGAAAAATGTTGGTGAACTCTGGCACATCTTGGTCCCTTCCCTGTCGCAGCGTCCACTTTATGTATTTGTCCTCGTAGCTTTTGATAGGGTAGTACTGCTCCTTGATGGCATCCCAAAATGAATCCTAAGTGGGTGCGGCTGAAAATAGTGAGCATGTGCTTTCATCCTTCTGCTCGCAATAGGTTTCCCACCAGTCCTTGACGTGGGGGGTTGCTTTGAGAAGAGCAAAAACAATCTTTTCCCGACTCGAAACTTCATGAACAAAAAAATAACCCTCCAGCATATTTAACCATTTATCTACGACATCTGTGTCTATTTGACCCTCGAATATGCAAATTTCAAAATTAAATTGTACCTTAAATAGTGTGGCGTTTCCAGAGTAGCTGTTAGAAGCCGATGTTTCGCCTTTGGGTAGCCGCTGAAGGATCTGGGCAAAGTTATCCATCATCACGTTCCTTTGTCACTCGAGGGCTTCTTCGAGCAAGATTTTGATAGGATCTCCTGCCCCCTCATCTTTCTTCTCATCTGCCATGGGAGGCCGTCGAGATTTGTGAGGCTGTTCTTGCAAAGGTTCAACTAGTTCAATCCCTAACTCCTTATATCCTGAACTCGTTGGGGACATGCAAAGAAAAATAGAGAAAAAGCAGACCCCTCTGATACCACTGATCTGGATTTATACAGGAATGCAACAAATTATATAGACAACCATAAACACAGATATGCAGCGGAAATAATACTTCATTTCATTAATGGAAAACAATGAAATATGGTTACAACCAGAAATGGAAATAAACCAGCTAGGGCGATGGTAGCTTATCTCTGAGAAGAGATGTGGCGGCTACATGCCTTTGAACTATATTACAATGAGGCTCAAAGGCCTATTTATTGTTGAGAAACAATGGAAAACCATTAACATCCCAAAACCTAACCCTAGAAGATGAAACACCAAATTGTGGGCCCTGTTTGGGTAAATTGGTACATCAATTTCCCGGGGTCGTAACTTTGGCATACGATCTCTGTTTTACGCGTACAATAGATTGTTAGAAATATCTATCCGAGCACTTCCACTTTGGGAAGGACGACATCAAACCATGGACCAATGTTGTCCCCAGATTTCCCAAAAAACGTCGTTTAGGGCCTCAAAACAGCTCCAGAAGTTCAGGACCCAAAAAAATGCTAAAAATAGTAAATTGTGCTACAATTTAGGAAACTGAAAAAACTGAAAGGGATAGTTGTGGGGGTCCAAATGGGATAGGTGGGTGGCCACCAACATCCACCTGGATCACCATGCCTTTTGTTTTATTTCTAAATGCTCCTTCTACACGAGTAATTTGAACTCTATGTACATCATGCTTCTAGATTCTATAATATGTTTCTAGCCATGCATTTTTATTCTATTCATATATGCTCCTATATTACTCAAAACTTTGAAATAAGACTTTAAGTAAAGAAGTAGACTCAGTCATAGTAGAGATCTAGAGGATATTCCTTCTTTTGTTTCTTTTCTTCTTCTTTCACCTCTTGAGTCATGTGAGCCTCTTCCCTTTTTATTTTGTTGTTGTTGTCCTTCTTGTGTTTTGGACAATTCCTTTTGTAGTTTCCATATTATTGGCATCCAAAGCATTGGATTTTGGACATATCTCTATTATTTGTTCTTCATGAACCAAATTTGTCAAATTTTCCCTTTTTCTTGGCCATGGTTACAAAGGCTTGCTCCCTTGATCCCACATCCTCTTTTTCTTTGAGTCTAGTTTCCTCTATCTTGCATAGAGACCATAATTCACTTAGTGGGGTAGCTTCCTTCTTGGCATATATGCTTGATGTGAAGTTGCCCCAATCCTCAAGTAGAGCATTGAGTACTGCGGTTGTCATTTCTCTGTCAGACGTGACATCTCCCAGCTTTTGAAGTTGATCCATCATCCCATAGATCTTCATGAAATATGGAGGTATTCCTTCTTTGGTATCTTCATCTTATAAAAATAATTTCGAAGAGATATCACTTCTCCAGTTGTGCTTACCGAGAATAGCTCTATTAGCTTGTCATAGATTTCTTTTGATGTTTCAAGTTTGGAGACATAAGGAGTGAGAGGGTCTTTAATGTATTCTATTAGAATCCTTTGAGCTCTTGTATAATCCTTATTGTACTTGGCTAAGGGTTGAATTTGTTACTTAGCAAGGATAGTGATATTCCATTTTATGTGTTCTAGAAGTTCGTTCTCCTTGAGAAGTAAATCAATCCTCTTCTTCCATGCAAGGAAGTTAGTTGTCCCAACCAATTTATTGCTTTCCTTGCAAAAAGAAATTGATGTATAATCAGAAGGGGAAATATACTTGACATAGTTTGAGATTTAGTGGACTTGCTTTCTTCCTGAAAATTTGATGGCTTCCTTCGATCTTGATGTTCTTCAAGTTTGTTTCTTCAAATGGACTTGATTGATGATGAGATATGATTGATGACTTGACTTGTAGTGCTTGATGTAGGCCCCTTATTGATTTTCTCTTCTCATAAGTTCATTTATACAAAAGGCTTATCCTTTTGCTTTGTAGTCTTCATGTAGTCCTTTCTTGTCCTTGATGAGATTGAGACTTCTTGGCTTGATGCTTAAACTTTTGTAGATGTCCTTCCTTGATGAGTGTTCTTGAGATGCCCTTTTCTTGATGTTTCACCTAAGCTCTGATACCATGTTGAAGAATCTAGGGCATCATGGTTAAGATAGGATTATTCTAGCTATGATAAAAATTTGTGAAGCACTTTTAATTTTTCTTGTTAGCTTGATATTTTTCTTACTATTAATATATGTTCTTTTACTTCATCAAACTACCATCAAAATACAAAAGGCAAGAACAATATATGTTGGCTCTCTATCAAGGCCAAAACCTCTCTCTCTTAGAGAGGAAAACCCTTTGGTAAGTTTCTCTTATTGAAGCTTCTATTGATAAATGTCAAACCCTAGACCCTTGACAAGAATATCCTCCAAGCACAAGTCAAGTCTTTGTCCTTCTTCTTTCGACACTTTGTTCTTCTTCCTCCAAAACTTCTTCCTTCTTCCGAAAACTAATAGTATTCCTTGTTATGCTTCTTCTATAAGAGATATTCCTCTTTATTCCTTGGTAAAGTCCTTCACATATGAAGAGTACTTTATCCCTCCTCCAACTGAGCTCTTTCTTGAGATATAGTTGTAGGTTTGATATGATAACAGTGTATAACTATTTCTTCGCATGTGTGAGGGGATTCCTTCAAGATCCTTATGTGGAAGTCCTCTTTTCTTCTTCACTTGAGTGAGATTATTTTTCGATTGAGTGAGAGGCCTTATAGGCCTACTTTTCTAGCCCAAACAATGAGATATGTATGACTGTGGTGGAGGTATACTATGGAAGAAAATATACCCTCTTTATCTTTGCACGTGTGACTCTAATAGATCTTAGAACAATCCTCTAAGGTCCATTGTTCTTCCTTACTTATTCACTGCACTAGAGGCTCCATTTCTCATCTATTTTTCACCCTTTACTTGTCCCTTCACTTTGTTGATTTCAGAGGTAGATTGTGTTGTCTTCGAGGAGTGGACAACCTCTTATATATAGAGGTATGTCCTTTCTTTAGGCCAACTTGAGGCTGAATTGTATACATGAGGCTGACTTGTCATATATAATTCAGATTGTTTCTTTGATGATGTCGTTGAATGGAGGAGACTTGTTGACTTTTCTTGGAGGTATCCTTTTGACTCTAATACATAAATATGCATAGTGTAACATGCCCTTAAGGGTCTTCAACATTTCTTTTGACTCTTTGACTTTCCTATAGCACTTTGACATGTGCTAGACCTATTCAATGAGAAAGAAACTCATTGATATAAATAAAAAAATAATAATATCTATTTTATTTTATAAATACAAATATCAAAATTACATTTATGAAGATTGAACCTAGTTACACTTTCTTCAACACATGGGACTATTTGATCATGTGATAGAGCCAATCATGATATATTGTGATAATCAAAGCTATGTGAAGTTGACAGAGAATTTATTTTTCCATGACAAGTCGAAGCACATCAAGATTAAGTACCACTTCATTTTTGACATTGTGTAGAAGGGAGCAGTGAAGCTCCATTATGTCTCTAATGATGAGCAAATTATTGATATTCTTACAAAGCCTCTGTCCAAAGAGAAGTTTGTATACTTTAGGGACAATCTTGGATTTTTTGAGAATGCCTCTCTCATTAAGAGGATCGTTGATGAGATAATATCTTGGACTAACATTCTACCTATGTCATATATGACCAAAATTATGGAAAATGGTCCAGTAGAGGACAATCATTTTTCCTATGTCAAATATATTGACCAGAATTAGGAAGAATGGTACTTGAGGCCCATAATTACTCAAATATAGTGTGGCCTTTCAACAATAACTCATTTAGCATCAGGCATAGAGATACTCAGATAGAGTATGGCCTTTCAATATCAAGCTCATTTAGCATCAAGCCTAGAGCTACTCAGATAGAGTGTGGCATTTGGAGATTCACCAAGTGTCAAGTATTGACTAGAATGATGGTGAACAAAGACTAGTTTGTATACCATGTGTCAGATAGACCAAAATTATGGTGATTAGTTGATGCTAATGATGTACCATGTCTTAGGAGTACCGACCAAGATTATGGTGAGGAAACACCATAGGTCTGAGGTACTTACCATAATTATGGTAGTCTATTGATATTGTTGATCTACCATGTGTCAAAGTTATTTGGCATGAATTATGGTAGTTGAATGATGCTAATCATTCGATATAACATTTTCTTAGAGAAATTTGTCAACATGAAGAACATATGTCTAGTCATTATCAATACCTCTCTAGCTAGGAGGGAGTGTTGAATTTTGTAAATATGGTCAGTCTTCATAATTTACATTTTATCCCTTGTAATATATAGTTTAATTGTAAGACATGTTCTTCATGTCATTTTTATTGATTAACCCTTCAAATAATTATTATAAGACATGTTCTTCATGTTGGATTTAAAAGAGAAATTTTCAAAATTTTAATCTTAAATTTTGGGCTCCAAACTAGTCAAGTCGACCCCAGTGAAGAGACACATCCATTCGCAAAGAGAAAACACAATATGAAGAGAATTTGACCTCCTCCTCAAGGCCCCATTCGACGTCACACAAGAAAGACATATTCTAAGCATCCAAGCAAAGAAAAAGAAGGAAAACAAGGATGAAGAGGAAGGATAGAGATAGTCTTTTTCTCTCTCTCTAACTCGCTCATGTGGATCTCTCTCTCTCTCTTTTATCTCACATGTGTGTTTCTGGGCAATTTCTGGGTAGTAGTTTATGGGCAAGCCAAAATTCTATGGAAGCCGAAATTCTAGGGAGGACAAGTTTATGGACATATTCTGGGAAGCCAAAATTCAACCTAGGTAGATCATAGAGGATCAAAGTTTGAAGCGCAGAGGTTTGACTTGACTTGACTTGACTTGACTAGAGGGCTACTTGACTAGGTTTGACCATAGCTTGTTTATAAATTTGATCTCATATTCAACCAACAACACTAGATGTATCTCTTGTTGAACTGAAGAATTTCTCCAAGGAAAAGGTTGTTGTGTTTTTCCCCCAAGTGGGTTTTCCTAAGATAACTTTTGTGTTCTCTTTGTGCATTGTATTTCTACTATCCTTATGGTTTTATGGTTGAATTTTTGAAGTGTAATTTCTTAATGATAAATTGGAATTGTTAAAAGAATATCTACATCACTAGAAGTAATTATCAATATTTCAGAAATATGTGCTTATATCTATTGCAGTTGAAAATTCAACAGTTCTAACTGATTTTTTTGTATAAACTATTCTTCATATTATATCAGTCTTTATCATACTAATTTTTGTTTCCTAGAAAAGAAACTAACTTTCTTTCATGTGTGCAAACAACTATTGGTTATTTACAATTCATTCATTACCATTAATCACTCTTAAGTAGGATAGGTTAGAATAAATTTTGCATTTTTTGCATTTAGAATAAGAATTTTAGTTAGAATCTTCATTTTAATAATAATAAATCAATCATTGTAATGGAAGTTGGGCCAATATCTGGATGGATCTCATACCAAATGGTTTAAGGTCTAATTAGGACCTCATATTAGATAGCACCCTCGTTTGTTGCAGGGCATTCAATCCTTGTCAATAACTAGTCAAAGGGAGATACTTTTGATCTTTTAGATTAGGTTTGATCACCTTCTTGTAATATCCTAATTTTATTTTTCCCTGTAACTCTTTATCGCACCACAAATTATCCTTAAATTTTGATGTAACAATATTTTTTATATTACGTTTATGTTGCATAATAATCTCTTCCTGTTAAAATTGGAAACTATGGCCAAATTCCATCTTCGGATAGCTCATTTGATGGAGGTGATGATTGCATTGGATTCCTCTTTTCGATAGGTCCAAGATTGATATAAATATCATCTCATTTAGACAAGCATAAGTGTGATTTTGAATTTATGCCCACACATCTGCAAATTGTTCAGGTCTGCCTCATCATCATGTAGGCTTAAGAATCCCAATGGATGTGTCTCTTCATCCACAACAAATTGTATAAATACAAGAGACCTCACACCTCATTTGGCACATTCATCACACACACATTCTTCTCTCTCTTCATCTGATTGGTTCCTACAACATTGGGCAACTTCTCTCTCACACACGTGTGGCAAGGAGGACGATTTTCTAGGAAGAATTGCAAACCGAAATTTCAGAGTTCTAGGATAGGCTTGACCAACGTTGACCAAGAATTTGCTGACCGAGTTTGATTACATTTTTTGGGTCAAATAATCAATTTTTCTAGTTTGGGCACAAAAATCAAGAAATTTTTGGTTGTTTGACTTGCGTTGACTTTAGAATTGACCATTGTTTCGTTGTAGAAAATTAAATCAATTTTCTCTCTCCTTTGACTGAGTTTGACTAAGCTATTTTTCGTTGAATTTATCCTCCTACTTAGGTCGAGTTTGATCGAGGAAGACCAAGTTGCTTTGAGGATGATTTGTTGTTGTTTTAACCAGTGTTGACTTTCTGGTTAGGGTTGAATTTTCACTACAATTTAGTGCAAAAAATTATAGGGTTGTTTTGATTTTGTATTGGGAAAGTCAATTTGACTTTTCTACTCTCTCTACCTCTGTTGAAATTTTTATTTAATAAATAGAAGAATTGATCAAAGGGTTTTCCCTAGATTGGGGTTTTTCCCTGGCATCCACTAAATCTGGTGTCCTCTTTTCTTGGCTTGTCTTCTGCATTTTTAATGTCAGGCTAAGCCGACAATACCCACATTATGCAAATAAAATTTCATGTCACTGGTCCCAGGAATTAATCACCTGATCCATGGTGAAAATCTCGTTAAACCAAGGTTTAAGGCTTCTTAATTAAATCTCACGCAGAAACATTTTATTTGACTAGCCACAGTTTGAGCCTTAATTAATCCTTTGAGCGGAACCTTATAACTCAAACCTTCAACCTCCATAACAACTTTGGTTACTTTCTTTATTACCCAATCCTATCAACCCAAACCATGGTCTAGGACTTTGGTTAAACCCAACTTAACCCAAAATGCATGTAATCCCTTTATTTTTATTTAAACTCTAGTATAATACAAATACACATAACTCACTTAACTTTACCTTTCTGACAATCCACAACCTTTGCACATTTTCCGATGCTCACCTTAATCGCATTCATCCTCCACCGTTGATTTCACTCCATCAGATCAATGGCGGTCGCGTCGTATCACAACTTAAACCCATTCACCCACTGGAACTCAAATCACTTAACTCGCTTTGATAAAATACTCAGGTCCGCTCAACCCCAAGCTTTATTGGCTTCAGTCTCCACCATCGATCTTACCATTTAATCCAACGGTTGTTAGTTCACCCGATCAACAAACTAATTGGTGATCCTCCACCGTTGATCAAAACACACTTGATCCAACGGTCAACAACGATATTGGACGAGCCACTTGCACGAGGATTAACCTCCTGATAAAGCAGTTTCCTCTCTTCTCCGACATGCTACGTGTCGACTACTAAATGGAATTGGGTGACCACTCCAAATTACCACATACCACTTTTTCTCCACTCGATAAACCATTTCCGCCTACGAAACTACTTTTCTCATGCATTAACGCTCACACATTTTTCCCATGTGATAACTTTTGATCTAATGGATCTGTTGATCTGATGATCGAGATCAACTTCCGTGATTCACCTTCCACAAGCACTTGTGTTTAATCTCACCATTCATTTCTTTTACTTTATGCTACGCGATTTAATCTTGATTTCCCATCGCTTTCAACCTCATTCGTTGATCTCATAGAACTAATGACTCCTGTACATCATCACCTCTTTTCTTCATCCTTCCTTTTACTTCAGTTTTATGCTATTTCTCCAACGCCTGTGGTTTCAAGTTTACTTCAGGGTTTCAGGCCTTTAGTTTTCCTGCAACACAACCCCCTCTTGGACTTAATTCCATGTACTCTTAATCACTATCATCCTTGAACTTCACTTGGATCCTTTGATCAGATTCAATGATCAAAACACGATCCTTCATTCTCCCCTTCTTCTCTATGTTCTGCTCGAACTTCACCTGCATACATATACTATGCAAAAACTTCTAATTCACACACAATTCATAACTCCATTAATCAATACATACCACACAATTTAGAATCGAATTCTCTGTATTGATAAATAAATATTTACATACAAGTCTCTCTCTCCCTATCCTGATATTCTAATCAGTGGCCTCTATTTTCCTACCTGCCCGTAGGCTTACAATCAAACCTCTAACTAGCTAACTAGCTAACTATCTGTTACACAAAAATATCGTCACCATGATTATTTGCAGTCAGTATAGGTCTATCATCACTTATACTAGCCTCATAAGCAAGTCTCAGACCTTAGCTCTTCATGTCAAGCTTTGCAAATGAGAGAAAGACATTGAAAATCAATATTACTTTGGTTCTGCACTTTCTCCTACTTTTACCTGCGGACCCGCACTCTTTGTTCATATTACCTATGTACCTGCACGCTCTGTCTATAAAGGGGTGGGTGCGTACCCCTGTAAAAGTCAAAAAGGCAAAAGTTTATCCTAAAAAATTCACTTTTGAGTTAATTCTAGATGTTTCTAGAAGGATTTTGACGTTGATTGTTCGCTCCAAGGTGGTTCATGCATCCCAAAAGAGAAGGAGCTAATCCCTTGATAGGAGGAGATATCCCTTTGAAGGAGGGCTTTATCCCTTTGAAGGAGGACCTAGTAACTTCCCTCCATTGCACTATAAATTAAGGCATTGGGTCAGTTGCTGGAGAGGTTAGAAGCTGAACATTTTGAGGGTAAATGCTGATGGAATTGGGACTTCCTAGTTAAACTTGAGAGGAGAGATCACATACCTTTTGGTTTCATTGGGAAGTGAGTGAAACTTGTCAAAGTAGAGGAGACTTCTTGTCGGACCCTGGGAGGAGCTTGTACAGCATCAAGGCACAGGTTGTAAAGATCTTCTTCATTTGAATTAATACAATCAGATTCATTTTTCTCAACAAATTGTCTTATGTGGTTTGTTTCATAATCTCCTTGATCATTATGATGAATATGCTTTATAATATTGGCATTTCAGGTGCTATTTAATTTGGTTTGCTTGTTTGTGTTTGCAGAATTACACTTCAAGGAAGCTCATTTGGAGCGAGGGAGCGAGGCTTCCACAAACTTGCATTGGACCCAAGGTAGGCCTAAAAACACTTGTTTTCCTTTGTTTTACTTGCATATTTAGAGAAAGATAGCTTTTGATTGGCTTGCTTGTCACTAGATATCAGTAGATACTAGGAAGGTCGATCTTGTCTGCAACCTTGACTCATTCTGCGTGACAAGAGGCTCAGCGACTGCATAATTACGTAGCTCAAGCAATCAAGGGTTAGGCATGAGACTTGATATTTTGCAATAAACGGTTCAGGCTTGGACTGAGCAAAAATATTGCACAATTTTGGGAGTCAGTGAGCCAAGCTGAGGGGTTTTTCATTGTTTCGGCCAACTCCGCAGTTCTGGAAGGAAGAGGACGCCAAGTGACTGTGTAATTACACAACAGGAGCTCAAGGGCTAGGCTTGAGGTCTAAGACTACATAATATAAAATTCAGGCCTGGTTGGAGGGCATGATTATGTAGTTTTGGATTCCAAGACCCAAGCTTGAGCACTGAAATTGTGAAATCTGTAGTATTGGAAGGACAAGAGGCTAGGTGATTGCGCAGTTTGGCAATTCACTAGCTCAAGACTAAGGCCTGAGGATTGAGACTATGCAATGCGCAGTGTTGGCTTGGATGGAGAGAAAGCTTGTGTAGTTCTAGGACTTATGGGTTGGACTTGAGCACTGAGTTTGAAAAATGTGCAGTTATGGGGGGCAAAGACTACACATTGCGTAGTGCCAAAAGACGTGATTATTATGTCGTTGGAAATCTTTCTATTTGTACAATAGCGTGAAAAGGTGCAATGCTTAAGTAGCAAATTATTACCCCCAAAAAACGTTATTTGATGCCTCAAAATGCTCTTGAAAGGTTTTAGACCTCATTTTGCCAAATTGGGTCCCGCTGGTAAAAATGGCCCTGTGAGCTGATTCCTCCACTTTTTCCACTCCAAATGCATCAAGATGGATGACAAAAAATATAATGATCCAATTTGAATCACACCTCCCCATTTTGGGATGCTTTTGGTCCCCAAAAGATTTTACTGAATGAGGTGAGGAAATTTTTACTCTAGCTTCTCTATGGTGTACCATTTAGCTTTGCCTGGAAGTTTTCCCTACAACCCAATCTTCCAAAGGTCTTGTTTCCCTTGTCTTGTAATTTTGGACCTTTCCTGCAAAACTGTATCTTCTATCAACTCTACCTAAGTTTCTAGTTCCAAATCCTCCACAGAAGGTAGGACATGTTCCTCTTCCTAATCTGGCATGGAAGGCTCATAGAGTTTCAAATTATTTACATTTACAACTAAGTAAATGCGCATATATGGTGGTAAACTAAGTCGATAAGCATTGTCACCCACCTTTTCCAGTATCTCAAAGGGACCATATGTTAGAGCCTTGATTTTCTTACCAGTCCCCCCTTAGCCTCTCCTTGTTCAACTGTAGCCATACACCGTCTCCCACCTTGAATGATTGCTTTGTTCTGTGTTGACCATGCCTAGCCTTATACTTCATCTCCAACTTCTACATTGTTTCATGTACCTATAGATGGATCTGCCTAATCTACTCTATAAAAATTTTAGCCCTCAAAGCATCTCTTATAAGGACTTCCTTCACTCATCCTTGCTACCCATATGTAATATCCAAAGGCGAAGGTGGAAATTATCCAAAACAAGTTTCTAGTGGGGACTTTCTTGTAGAAGTGTGGACTGCTTTGTTATAATGATGTTGTATATATACCAGATTTTCATCCCAGATCTTTGAATGCTTCTAGTTGTAACCCCTCAGAAGTTGCACAAAATTCTTATTGACTACTTATGTCTACCCATCTTTCTATGGACAGAATGGTGTAGATCTCTTCAACTTCGTATCCATCTTCTCTCACAATGTAATCTAGAATGCACTGAGAAATCTTGTATCCCTGTCTGAAATGATGCTCCTTGGTATCCCGAAGTGTACCTAGACCTGTCCAATGTACAAGTTTATTTCTTCTTGTCCATTGATGGTCTTTTTACATGGAATCAGAACACACATCTTATTGAATCTGTCAACTACCACGAACAGGTAGTCATGTCCCTTCCCGGTTGTTGGTAAACCTCCCACAAATTCCATGGAAATGCTTTCCTAAGGATGAGTAGGTATAGGTAAGGGATGATACAGACCCTGTTTCCTATTGCTAGGCTTGTTGGTACAACAAATCATGCATTTTCTTATGAACCTAGCTACTTGTTCTTGTATCTTGGGCCAATAAACATACCTATGCAACTTAGCCATGGTCTTCCCTACACCAAAATGCACGGTAACCTTGGAGGTGTGAGCCTCTCTAATCAACCGCAAATGCTCACCTTTAGGAACACATAGCTTATCCAGCCTATAGAGTAACCCATCCTAGAGATGGTAGTCAACGGTGTTGTTGCCATCGTGCACATGACTCTGACTCTACAACTGCTGATACACCTCCTTGAATTCCTCATCTTCTGAATATGCCTCTTTGTATGCATCATGGGTGAACGGCTCCATGTGCATAAGAGTCCCCAAAGTTGTAATCTTTGATGTGGGTGGCCTTGAAAGCATATCAACCAACTTGTTTATGCTTCCCTTCTTATACTTGATCACCAAATGAAATTGTTGTAAACCCCATCCACTTGTAATCCCTGGCTTGTTGTAGCTTATTCTAGGTCTGCAGGTACTGTAACAGTTGGTGATTCATGTGGATTATTGTCTCCTTTCCCATCAGATAGTGCTTCCAATTCTTCACAGCTTGCACCATGGCATAGAGCTCCTTATCGTGGATAGGATAGTTAAGAATCGTCCCATGAAATACTTCATAATTGTAGGAAATGGGCCTTCCTCCTTGTATCAAGATATCTCCCATAACATACCCACTCGCATTTGTCTCCACTTCAAAGGGTCATTGCAAGTTTGATAATCCCAGAATTGGTGCTTCACTAATTTTCTTCTTTAACTCTTGGAAAGCCTTATGCTGCCCTTTTCCCCACAGGAAACTCTTGCCACTTGTTGTTATGGCATGGAGCGGTGTTTCTACCGTTGAAAATGAGGCTATGAATTTCCTCAGGTATTGTGTTGCTCCAATGAAACTCCTAACCTCAGTAAAATTAGTAGGCACTGACCATTTCATGATGGACTCCATCTTGGAAGGATTTATGTTCAATTCTCCTCCAACAAATCACATATCCCAAATACACCAAGGGTTGTTGCACAAACTCACACTTCTTGAGATTTGCTAGTAGTTAGTGCTTCTTCAATGTTTCTAGCACCTGCGTCAAATGTGAAATATGTTCCTCCCAGGTAGCACTATATACCAGTATATCATCGAAATAGACAATAACAAATGAATCTATAAAAGGGCATAGTACATCATTCATTAATCTCATAAATGTAGCTGGTGCATTGCATAGGCCAAATGGCATAACTAACCACTCTTACAAACCCTGCCTGGTTTTGAAGGCGGTCTTCCATGTATCTTCTTATTTGATTCAAACCTGGTGGTATCCAGACTTCAAGTCCAGCTTCGTGAAATACTTTTCTTGCTGCAACTGATCTATAAGATATTTTATCTTGGGTAGGGGGTATTTGTTCTTGAGCATGATTTTATTCAATGCCCTGTAATGTATACACATCCGCTAAGTCCCATCCTACTTTGGCACGATGATGATGTGTGACCCACATGGTGACGTACTTGGTCGAATGACACCCTGTTCCAGCAGCTGCAACTATTTCTTCACCTCACTTGCTTCTATAACAAATTGCCTATATAGCCCAATATTTGGCAATGGGGAGTCTGGCAATAGCTGGATCTCGTGCTCCACTTCTCTCTTAAGGGGTAGCCTTTTAGGCTCTCATAACACATCCTTATATGCATGTAACGACTCCTCCAATTGTTGTTTTTGTTTCTTAGTACGCCCCTCTAGGGATGCTTTGCCTCTTATTGACTCTTCTATAGACTGATTTTCTCTTAAAAACAATAAAACATACTTCTTGGTGAAACTGATCAATTTCTTGGCTTGGTTGGCACTTACCAGTGAAATTTTTGACTTGCTTTTGTGTGTATTGATGATGAAAAATTTTCCATCCTTGATGAGCCGGTACTATTTATCTCTCCTCGTGAATATTGCATCATGCATGTACATGTATTGACTCCCAAACATGACTCCACATACATCAAGGGGAACCACATACAGATCTACTTCATCAATAAAATCAGCACTGATAGCAAATTTAATTTTACATTGTTTTGTTACCTTCATCTCTCCATCCTTATGTACCCATCCCAGTGGATATGGGTTTGGATGATCACGAACTTCTAACCTCAACTTCTTGACCAAATTTGTTGCAATGAGATTTTCCTGCGATCCTAAGTCAAACAGAGCATCAGTCTTCGTCTTCTTGACTTGTATCTTTACATGGAAGAGTTTGGTCATTTCTTTCTCTTCTTATCACTGAAGGCTACTTAAATTCACCTCCTTTTACACTGATGTACAAACGATCTTCTCATCCACATCTGAGCTTCTTTCAACTTGGTTACTCGAATCGGTGGCCATGATATTCTTCTACTTATTATCATTCTTCTTGTTCTTCGAGTTTCACTCTAGATGCAACTTCCAACACTTCTCCTCTGTATGGCCATCAATGTTGCAGTGGTTGCTAGGATCTTTTCACTGGTGTTGTGGTTGCCCACTTTTTATCTTTTCCCCCTTTTTTCTTCTTCTTCCCCTCCTTAGAAGCATCTTGTTTCTCCTTTTGCTTCGATCCACTTGATTGCGCTCTTCTCAGGCCTATGTTTTCCAGGTACAATGCTTGTACACAAGCCTCGTCCACCGTTTTGGGCTTGAACAACATCACTTGCTCACGCAGATGGTGGTGCAGACCCTCCAAATACTTGAGAGTACATCTGGGTTCTTTGGAGAGATAGCCAACATTATAGCCATCGTTATGAATTATGTGGTGTATTGCACACTCTGGCTCGACTTTTTCCTCAAGTAATGCCACCAGATCCACTGGTCTTCCACATACCCAATGGGATAAAACTATGACTTAATGAGGGTTTTGAAATCCTCCCACTTAGTCACTGGAGGTTCTCCCTCCAACCTCAGCATTTTCATGTGGCTCTCCCACCAAGTCAATGCATGGCCCTCCAATTTTAGATGCGAGAATGAGATCTACTACCCTTCCTTGATCTGATGGACACTAAAACAAAGCTTTAGTGGTTCATCTTTAGAGCATCGATCTCACCGTGGTATGGCTTTATACCAACTTTTTCTTGAACTCTAAACAAGGATTGGTTCACGACACTCGAATTGGATTGATCTTTTCTGGGTTCTTTCTTCGGCTGGTTATCTTCGTCTTCCTTATCTCTCGATCCCCATTTTGATTTTTCCTCTATATTCGAACCCCCTTCTTCTCCAAATATCCCCAGCTTATTACTTAGGGCCGCCATGAGGAGGTTGACATTACGGTTTATATTTGTGACTTGTTCTTCGAGCCACAAAAACCTCACCTCTACAGGATCACAAGGTTTGTTTATAGATTTGTCACCCATGATTAGAGTTTTACGATTTTCGACCTCACCGATCTAGATCCCTACAATCTCCACAAAATACCCAAAGAAACCCACTCTATATTAAATTATCCATAAAATTCCATGGGTATTCCACTGGACAATTCATCACAACAGATCTGATAATATTATATTAAAAATATGAGATTCTACACTATTACAATTTTATTTAATATCTAGATCTATAAAATTAACTCTAATTAGTGCATGCATGTAAAAGTAAATCAAGCATAAAAGTAGAGAACAACAAAATAATCTCACACACACATAATACATAAGATATGCTCTCTGGGAAACTCTTTCGGGAGAAAACCCAGCTCAAAGGTGAGGTTGCTTCGCTCTCTTTCTCTATCTGGAAATATGGTTGCAAATACAAATAAGTAATGCTTGTGGCATGTGGGCTTCTACAATGCATAGGTCCTGTCTTTGTGCTCTACCTCCTATCTCTCCTTGCTATCTTTGCTCAACTATGGAACAAAATTATCTCAAAAGAATGGAATGCCTCTACCTCCTAGTGGCTCGATTATAACACAACCCGATAGCCTACTAGTGGTTAAGTTTGACTACATCAACTCTTAACTAGAGTTACAAAATAGACCCTTCTAGAGACTTTTACATTACAAACACATGGCTAGCCCATTTTCCACGAATAATGGGGCCGACACGCCATCCTCCCGAACTATAGGTGTGAAACCAGGAAGGTCAACTTTTAAGTGGCATGACTTTTGCATAGGAACTCCAATTAACTGAACATGAATTTAGAGGGGCCAATCTCTTTTCATATTTTTTTATTGTTATTGACTATTGATATGATAGTATGCTGATAATAGTTTAGATGCATGTTGATCTCTAAAACTATTCAAAGACTTGGAGATAACATTGAAAGGTAAATACCCTCTCAATTTTATGAGAGGTGTTACTCCTCTTTTCTTCAAAAATATAAAAATGTCTGAGATAGGACTAGGCCCCTTTTTTAAAAGTAGATAAATGAATTATTAACAATGGAATATGTATAACAAAGATTTTAAAGACAATAACAATATTTTTTAGGACATGTCATTTCTAGCATAGTAGAAGTAAAGCATAACACATAATTGGGGTATATTAAATGAAATGGAACATATTTACAAATAGCTTGACATGATAATTCAATTAACTCATAAAGATGATATGAAAGCACATGCTTGCAATCATATGATTTAAGCTAGTCATAAATCACACTAGCTATGTGCTCATACGAGTTCTCTATAGAGCCTTAATATTCTAAAAAATAAATGCTTATAAAAGTTCATAATAT